>JANHFX010016143.1:0-19147 GCA_027560015.1 Chloroceryle amazona
ATTAGCTAAGCTCACTTATCACACAGAAGTGGTTCAGGGCCATTCTCAAAATTCTGTACCAAGTGGTATCTTCCCGAAGCTTAGTAGAACAGCTGTAATGAGTAATGGAGTATTTCCATTGACTTCTAGACCTGTTCCCATCATTATTATTATTAATTTTTTTAATTATTATTATGTATTTTAAATGAAACCAATGTGTCAGTAAAATTGAATATTCTATTAGATCTTAAATTATTCAGCACGGTGGCTTCTCAAAATCCAATAATACTCACACAGTTGCAGTGAGCATGTGATAGCTTATGCAATATGTCCTTGTACCTGCAGTTTATGCCGAAAGTCTTTTAAGCAAAAGATACTGTGTCTGCCACGTCTGGATTTGTCGTAAATTCTTTGCACTGGGCTTCTGTAGGTCTTCTCATAGTTCATACCTGAGATGCTTTTCATTTAAGCGTAAAGTCTTGCCATGTTTGTAGGTAACTTAAGAACAGAACTTAATGTAGAAGTGAAATAGTAAGGAAAAATATCCATTTGCTCTGTGATTGCTCAAGATATAATTCTTCAGTTAAAGGTTTGTCCTTGGCTTTCAAAATGAAACAGAAGAAAATGATACAGTCTTTTTCTTTTCTTTTCTTTTTTTCTTTTCTTTTTTTTTTTTTTAATGCTGAAACAGAATAAAACGCTGCTTGACAGGTCTGATATACTGGGTTAATTTTGCTCGCTGTCATAACGTTTACTTTTAACAGATCCTCTCAAAGTTATGATGACTGTAAGCACTGTGAGTAACTGAAACTCTTTAGAGAGTAGGTTTTGAACAGTACAAAACTTTCTGTGTGTTATTTGAACATTGCTTCCTGATGAGTCCATTTGTGTGATGTTCAATGAAAAACTCTGTGAGTGTCATCTGTGCACTGGCCATTTCCTTGCTGTCTTGGGTAAATTCCATCTACAGATCAAAGTTAAGTCATATAGTTCATTACTGACCTGTGTTTCAAGTCTACTGTTAAAAGTACCAACTACTTTTTTATTTGACCTCTGAAAAGTAATGATGGAGGTCAAAATCTTCTTTATTCATAATTTATTAAAAAACACTTTTGCTTTTTGTGTGCAGAACACATACATAGTATATCAGGAAGTATTTTTTGCTTTTTCTTTCTTTAACAAAAAAAGGGAGAGAGAAGGGAGAGTAATATTGAGAGAAAAAGAGAGATGATGATGGTAACGGTCATGAAAAAGTCATCCATCCCAATGGAAGACAGGAATTTTCTTCTTAGTGCACAGTCTGGTAAATTTGCAATCTCATGCTTAAGAGATGTGTTTCCATGCACATATATATGATGAAACTAGGCTTCAAGGGTGCACTGACTTCAACCCTTCAGTTTGCAAGGAAGATGTGGGTGCATTTTTAATAAGGAATGCCCTTTTACACTTATTTCAGAACAGCTGTAAGGTTTTTCATTTGCTGTTTTTGCTGTTCCCCAGTCAAATTTGAACATAAGCTGATCCGATGTTCTACCATGTAGTGGATACACAGTAACTACAAAAGTAAGTACAGAGACTGTAAGAGATTATTTCAGGTGGAAGAAATACAGTGCATCTCATTTAGAGTAATACAGGTTCCTGAGCGCCACTGTGTGTTTTTAGGAACAAATAAGCCAATACTTTCCCAAACAGTCAGTAAAGGTTGGGATCAAATGAAAGGAAAACTTAATTAAAACTGGTGGCTGTTTTATCACCCAGATTTACCTCGTGAGATGGGGTAAGCCGATCAGCTACAGCAACAGTACTGTAAGTGCATAGCAAATCAATACATTCTGTGTCTATGTGTTGAATGTCTTTGCATTAGGATGTTTGCTATTTGAGTTGCCCTTATTGTAAAGCTAATCTTTAAATTGTATCATGCCTTTTCACTTAGGTTGTTGCTGAATTTTTATTAATTATTTGCCTGAAAATTATATTCACATTGCCAAAATGAGGCAAATCTTGTTATTTTATGAGTTCTCCTGTCAGCCTGTGCTAGATATTTTGGAACTTTCATGAAAGCTGTAGCTTTTTCTCCATTCGAATGGGAACCTTCACTCGCTCTGAGGCTTAGAAATTTCTGTAGAGTCTCTTTCTGCAGCTGATAGGAGCTGCAAGGAGTAAAAGTGCTGAGAAACAAGAGAGGTAAACTGTAGCTTTGTTCTCATCTAACAAAACCAAAAGACTGAAAAGATCACAGAGACTTTTAAAGACCAAGATTCTTCTGCCTTATCAAATGCCTTTGCATCTTTGGATGACATCTGTTTCTGTACAGACTGCTGACAGTGTGACCCTGCATAATGATTTTCACTGTTCTTTTAACAAATTACATTTGTATTCAAATCGATTTTCCATGACTGCTCATATAGCCTCCAGAAAGCATATAGTGGATACACTATTGCATCCTCTACGTGTCTGGTCAGCCTAGGACACAATTCGATGGCAAACCATGCATTGTTGTAACTAGAATTAATAGTCCTGGTGGTATTAATTGTGATTTTTAAGTGTCCAACTTCCTTTTTCTTTGCCCTTTATGTCTTTATCCTTTATGTCTTTTTTTCAAAGGATGTACTTCATACAAGGTTGTGTATCAATGGTAGCATAGTGAAAAGGGGCACTGTCTTATCTTCCCTTCTCCACATTTCTCCAATTACCATCCAGTTAAAAATTCAAGGAAATGATCCACTTTGGAAGCTATTTAAAAAGACAGTCACAGTTGATTTTTCTACCTTGTATTTACCTGTTAACACAACACATATCCATACAGCAGCGGTCATAAAATCACAGCCTGATGTCCCTTCAATGTAAGTAAGTTCAAGAAACTGCAAGAGTCAGAAATTAATTTATGCTGTTCTTAAAATTACCGTGAGTCACGTAGAAGTTAGCATGTTACTGTTTTCCATTTCTTAGGCTTTTACACATTTCAAACTTCTGTAAGCCATGGAGCGAGGAGTATTTATGAAACCTTCAAGGATGGTGAGCATTATCAGCATAACACAAGTGATACTAGGCTTTGTAGCTTCCTTGAAGCCCAGCTGCTTTAAGTTTAAAAGAATACAGGTAGAACATCAAAACGGTATTAATTTATTCAACTTTCATAACAGGTTCACAGTGAAGATGTGAGTATGTTTTTTCTTGGTCAGCTGATATATCAGAAAATAAAAGATGAGCTTAAACTTTCATATTAACATTTGCAAGCTCAAAACCAGTGGAAAATGCTGTCTTATGCAAGAGGACATACACATATTTTCCATTTAAAGGGGATGAAGGAAGAATATGGTGAAAGCCAACATCGGCCTAAATTCAGTGTGTTCTATCAACCCAAAGAATAAGTGTTAATGGGTCTAGTTTCCTTCTTTATAGGAAAATTAGATCATATGTTAGAGGAAGAGCTACCCACTGTGTGTAGTGACAGTAAGGTATAAATTATTTTCTAACGGTGTGGTGTGTAAGGGTTAATTCAGCTTTTGTGCCATTCCTATGGCAGGAACAGAGCATGGACCTGTTTGAAAACAGCAAGTGCTGCAGCTGCAGTGGTGGACCTGGGTGATGGATATTTCTAAAAGCAGGGGCTGAGTTAGAAGCTGGTGTCCCAGAAGGATTTGTGCATGTCTTTTCATGGTTTGGGATTTTATCAGATTTCCATCTTGGTCATGTGGGAATGTAGTGGGTGGTTGGTTTGGTTTTTTTTTTGTCGTTTTGTTTTGGCTTTTTTTTTGTGTGTGTGGTTTGTTTTCTTTTTACTTTTTAAAAGAACTTAAAAAATATTTTATTTTTTATTTGTGTGGGTTTTTTCTCTTTAATCAGCAAGCTGCTACCTTTCATCACAGTGGGGGGGGCTCTATTTTTAAGTTTTAAAAGCTGAGAAATAAAACAGACCGTGATTATCAAAGTCTGTAGTTAGTCTAGCTAATATTTACAGTATGTGGTGTGTGAGTGAATGCATTATCATATAAAACATGAAAACAAGTTAATTTTACATACTGTATAGTGGCTGTATGCATACATGCTATATTGTGGGTATATCCACTTCAGATAACGTACAGAGGAATTGTATTAAGCTGTGTGACATACAGCTAGTCTGATACTCCTTAAAAGTTTAGGTAATGTTAGATAAGACTTAAATCATCTTGTTAACTTGGGATACAGAGCTCTGTATTTTAGGCCAAAATTTGTTATATTCAACAAAAGCCATGAATGTCTAAAGACTCTTTTTTGAGACTAATGATAGTACTCCTCAGTCCAGCTTCCCCTAAACTTTTCAATAAAGGGCCATTTGTAGGCAAAGGCTGTTTATGACTCTTAAGAGTTTGATGAAGTTGTTTGAAATTACAGAAGAAAATACTCATTTGTTTATGACATTCAGATGGAGAATTCTGGAGTATCTTAACTGTGACAGTCATGGCAGCAGAACATCAAGTTTTCAGTTCTAGGAATTAGAATTTTAACAACAATATTTAAAGCAGTAAACTCAAGTATCCAGGTGACAGCAGGGAGGAGCAGCAGATGGATAAGGATGTGCAAGAAGATCTGCTCTCCTTGCATGGAGCATGGGCAGGAGCTTGGTGCACCCAGTGGGGAACTAAAAGTGTGAGTGAAAGATGTGAGACTGTGTGTCATGTGTCGTATGTGACCTTGGAGCCCACAGGAAAGAGAGAGGAGAGCCAGGATCAACATCAGAAGATGTGGAAGGTTCTATGTGGGTGCTCTTTGTCACCTCTTGGTGCGTGGGACACCAGTGGCAACTGTTATTAAAACTGTTGAGAAATTTGCCAACAGAAATACTTTATCAGAGCACTGCAATGCTGTACATAGAAGAGTTCAATCCGTATTCAGTCTTTTCTGTCCTACCCTGATGTTTAGCTTGCCTACCTGGGACACAGACAGCAGGAGTTCAAGTTGACAGCTGTTTCAGACTATGGATTTGAATCTGAGAGTTTCATAGTTTTAGATTTTAATACACAACAGATCTTTTTTAGTATTTTGCAAACAACCTTTTTTTCTTCTTCCTGTCCCACTCCCACTACAACTCATTTTCAGTTTTAAACAACACAAGTCATTTGTGCATAACCACATTGAGACCTTACTATAGGATAAACCTACAGTTTAGACAGAGAGAGCTTTTGTTTTTTGTGTCTTTGAGTATTCTCACAATAGTAACTTTTTGACAGAGATCAAAAAAACCCCACAACTGAATCTGAAAGCAGTGATTGCTTTGCCAGTTTCAAGCTGCAATAATTTTATTTGCCATGCTTCTATGTAGGGAGGCTGACAAAATTTGTACAAAACATACTTTTTTTCCTATCATTGTCAAGATGCTGTGTCAGCCTGTATAATTATGGAGAGCTGTGACAGCAGTGCATAAATAACAGTAATTTCTGCCATCTGATTACTCATGTCAGGTTTCTACAACAGTGAAACTACAACAGACAATACAGGAAATACTTCTGGATAAGACACGCATGCCATGTATTAGTGTAAAAAACAGAAAATAAAAGACATTTGATGCATTTTATTTTTAAGATTTACATCATTCAGTCCATCTTTCCCTCTTGTGTGGCATCCTGTATCACTTGTGGACATTGCTGCACACAACCAGTCTCTTTAATACAAGCTTCCTTTCCAATTACTCTCTATTAAAGTCCAATAGACCATAATGCTTTAATCTGTTTGCCAATTTTTTGTTTTTCTAGTTAAGTATTATGTTTGCAGACAGTGGCCAGTGGACTGAGACTGACTTTGCATTTTTTTTTGTTTGTTTGTTTTTATTTTGTTTTGTTTTGTTTTTTTTTTCCTGCTCAGATCTTATGTAGCTTGGGCTTTTGAAATAGAGATGGACTAAAATTTAAATTGCTGTGTAACTTGTCAGATTCACTACTTGTGTGAGGAATTGCACAGGATTGCCTTACAGTGGATTTTCTAGGTTAAAAGCAAAGATCTAGTAGCTGATTGCTTTCAGATGCTATTCCAGACCTATCTTAAAGCTACAGAATATCCACTTACTTGAACAATTTTAAGGGAAGATCAGATTAATACTGTGAATAGTGTACAATGTGGATGGGGAAATTATGTTCTCTTGTCATGGGAAGTACCTAAAATGACCTAGTAGTTGTTTTCCATGGTACATCTTACATATATTTCTTTAATGATCCTTTTGTCTAATTTCGTTGATGTCTTTTTTATGGCTTACCTTCGGACCTCATACAAAATGATGCATCATTTATAGGTAGTCCTTCAGGATAAAGATCAACCTTTTTAATAATGGCTTTCATTTTCCTGGGTGTGATCAAGCCCATCCTGTTGTAACCTCTTGACTTTCTTCACCAGGTTTCTCTTTAATCTGATGTCCTTGTTCGGGTGTATGTTTTCATTTAGAAGCTTCTCTTAGAAATGCTGCACTTTTGTATTGTTGTGCACTTAATGCATACATATGTACCTCGTTCCCTTCCTATGGTGATTTTACTTAACCTCAAGCTTTTCTCTAAATGTGGGTCTTGCAGTTCAGCCTGTTACTAAAAGTCATAGTGGACAGCTAGAGATCAGTGTAGTCCCAAAGGTGAGATCTGTTGGGAAAAAAAACAACATTCTGAGTAAGAACCCTGAAATCAGCTGAGTAAAGCGTGGTTGACTGTATATACTGGCTTATTATTGAGACTGCATCTATACTGCTTCACACAGAAAGAGCAGTTACCACTCTAGTATGACTTGGTATCTTTCAGTATAGTTGAACATACGTGTGCTAATATCCATTTAAAATGATGAGTGTGAGTGAGAGTACTCAAAGGTGCATCTCTGACCTGTGGGTCAGAGCCTTTTGGCCGTTGAGGGAATCAAGACCTCAGTGGAAGGAATTAAGGAATAAGTGAATCAAAGAAACTTAATTTTTCGCAGTTTGTTAGTGCTAAACATCAGCTGAGGTGAGCAGCCCTGATGTGTGAGATTTGACAGTGTAGCCATGCCTGTTTAATTGCTCTTTGCCATTTGACACTCCCCGAGTTCCAGTGATGGTGATGATCTTAAGCAGAGCAATAAAAACCATAATTTCTACGCTATGCTACTTCTCTGGTAGTTCAGCTTATTTGGATGACTCACGGCAGGATGAGGCAAGCCCCAGCACTGGTGCAAGGAGGGGTGATGGGAAGAAGCAGAGAGGAGTGAGTGACACAGGGCTGTTTGGCACCAGATGTGTCCTCACCTTGTTCTTTCAAGGAGGATGTTACAGATAGATTTCTTCGTGAAAGCTTACACATTTTTTTGCCAGGAAATACGTTCCCGGTGCTTTTTGGCTCTCTACGTGTGAATGTCCCAAGTCTGTTTTTTAGTTCTAAACAGGAGAACTTAAATCATTTTGAGCAAGGAGACAAGGTCACTCACTCCCCAGCCTCACCCTAAGGCACAGAATGCCCCATTTCTCCCTGCCTGGTTTCTAGCTATGTATCACCCTCTGTGGAAACCAGGTACAGAAATCAGACCCGTGATTTTGCATTGCATTCCATCTGTGTTGCCTTGGTGTGGCTGAAGGTAGAGGAGCAAATTCTGTATTTCTCCTGCTGTCTCCCAGTATCTGAATGCTGCCTTACCATCCTGGGGCCAATCAAATGTTCATTAACTAACCTGTCTTGCCTTATAGGCTACTTTGATGAGGACAGATTACAGCGTTTTTTTTTTTCCCTAATTATTTTGTGCCAAATATTTATTTAACGGATAAAGATCACTCCTTGCTTATGCAAAGTAACTGAGGATCAGGAGCTCCTCATGTACTATCAGTAGAGCAGGAGGAGCTGTCTGCCTTAGAAATTCTTCCCTGGCTTACTTTTAGGCAAGTAAACTGCTTTGAAAGTACTGGTGAGTATATGTGGTTCTGGCTTCTTCATTCAGACTAGCTGGAGGCTGAGCAGGAAGAAAGAAGAAGCCAAAATGAATTGAGTAAAATGCTGCAATTACTTGAGGAGGAAAAAGAAAAAAACTTCAAAAATGTTAATTTTGGGGCGGGGGGTAGTATTTGTTTCAGAAGGATTTCATGTGTATGTGTGCACAGTGATTCTGGCAGCTGGATTCAGTTGGGCAAAGTCACATCTTGCAGCAAGTAAACACCCTGATCCAAAAGTGTTTTGATATTCCCAAGTGTCAGTGACTCTTCAGCCCCCCTTCAAACACCAGGGGGATCTGTGTCTCTTTCTGGGCTCTCAGACCAGTGATCTACTAGCTTTGATGAAGTAGTCTGCTGCTTGATTTTTTTTCCATAAACATTTTTTTTTTATTATTATTATTTTTTAATTTCCAGTAGAAAGCAATAAATAATAGAAAATTGGTTTTGTTCCCAGTAATGAATTGTGGTTATGGCATTGTACTTCGAGAAAAATATGCACAGAATTTGAAACCCAACTCAAAGTTTCCTATTAAGGCAGAAAAGGGAAGAAAATATCCCCAAACTGCACCCCAATTTTACTAGAATAAAGATCAGTCAAATTTAATTAAAATGTTTTGTAACTGAGCTTTTCCTCTAGAGCAGCACCATTTTCAGAACTGAAGAATTGTAGCAAGAAATACAAGAAGTTTTCTTCTTTTAGTTTTTTGGAGATTCAGAAAGCTATAAATGTTCTAGTCTGGCAGATAATCATAAAGTCTTGTGATAGCATCTTTCACAGCAATCTTTTGTCTCTTGTGTCACATCAAGCTTTTTTTTTTTTTGCCCTCTCTCTGCCTTTCTTCTTGAAGTCTGTGTACCTTCCTGATGATAGAAAGAGCATTCCCTGAAGTCTGAAAACAAAGGTCAATACATCACATAGAAAGGCATCTACCTTTAAGAGAAATAATGAGATTTGATGACTCGTGTCTGCTAAAAGCTGTAATGTTAGGTCTCCTGTAGTGCAAGCTCCTGCACTGCAAGCATTGCAGCTGCTTGCATATACATTTCACTTTGTGCGTGAAACATGTTAGTATATGGATAATATTTACCCAAAGAGTTGCAGGGATCTCAAAACCAGGTAATCTTCTGGAATTGTTGTTTCAGGAGAATTCTCAGCTAATGTTATTCTGTGTTCTCACTTTATTACTGTACATGCAAGAGATTCTCACTTATTTTTCTTTTTGAAAATGAGGTGTTTTAAGCTTTTAGAATTCAAATTGCAAATGCCCAGTCTGTTTATGGTACGGTATATGTATTTTGTAACAGTTGGAGTGATTTTTAAAAGCCTTTAATACAGGATCTCAGAACAGATTTTGTGTAGAAAAAGCAGCTTCAGAAAGGGTATAGTTTTGTTCTGCCCCATTTTCCTCTTAAGATAGAGCAGTAAAATTACTGAAGATTTTAGACATATTACATCTGTTCCTTGAAAGAGAATGGCATAAAAGACATAAAATTACTGTTCTAGTAGATTACAAGCTGTAGTGTGTATCTGCTGAAACTGGCTTTATGGAAAGTGCTTCTTCTAAGTTGATGTAGTCTAAAGTAAAATACTAACTTCTTTTCATCTCACCCTCCATGAGCCATGGAATAACTGTGTGTCACCTCTGCTCTTTGGCCACATAGGTATTGCCCAGAGTTTGGTCTCTGGGGAGCAGCCTGAAGGCCACATGAGGACATCAGTCCACCAGTGACTGTTAAAGGGGGGGGGGGGTATAGGGCCAGTCTTATGCCATGTAATTCCTATTGCTGTATGGTTGGAAAGGGAAAGTTTTTAGTTTGTTCCTCTTTAGGATGTAGATCCTTTATTTTCCTGCTGGAAATGACGACTTGGAAGAAATTCTTTCTGTATGGAGTTTGTGATATGTTGCCAGTGTTGTTCTTGGGGCAGCACAGGTGTGTCACCATGTGATCCTGTCACAGTTCTAGGGTGGTCTGGTAATAAATGGAAGTGGGATCAATTGTAAGAGGGATGTATTAGCTGGGGAGGATTGGTCTTCACTGTGCTACAGTGCAATTTTTTTTTTTTTTGTAGCTTTTCACTTTTTCTAAGCTATCTGCAATCACTAACACTGGGCAGATATTTATATAGTATTTATGCTCTGCAATGTTCACCAGAAATCAAAAAGTGGTGGTGACATTTGTAGACAAAATGGGCTTCGCATTCAGCACAGCTACCAGGCTTTCCAAAAATTTTCTGGGAGCATTTTGCTGCATTAGAAATTACTATATTTATCCTTATTGTCTGTGTAGCGACCTAGTTTATTTATCACTAACTACCTTGAATTTTTAGACTACATGTACTGTTGTCTGGAAATTAGTAAAGAAGTGGGCTTATTTATTTCTCTATTTATTTAATCATATATTTCTTTGGGGGGAAGAAGTGCAATTCCTTTCTATTTGGATTGATTTTTTTTGTTGTTGTTTCTTCAAGCTTGAGATTTTTATGAGATCCTACTTTCTTCCTTTGCACAAAGACTTTACACCGTTTTTGTTGTTGTTTTTCTGGAAATCTCCTGATGATTGAAAGCTTTCTAATAGTTCTGAAAATTATCAGTGTTACAAGCTGTAATGTCCAAGAACTAGAGCCAGCTGCAGCTTCAGTGCACTCAGGGTAGAAATAACAGACAAAAGACTACACTGCATTAAACACAGTGCTATTTGAAAGTGTTTTTCCAGTTTAGGATTTATACCTTAAACCACTGTTTCTTTTCTCTGGTCGAGTATTTTATCCCTTCTTCTTTTCTTTTTTCCATTCATAGTATTGAACTGACCTGATCTTCCGGAATTTTGATTTTTTTTTTTTTGTTAATGGTTCAGAGACCAAGGGCCCTGGTAGATGTTAATCCAAATTTGATGTTGAAAGGAGATCATTCTTCAGATTTAACTCTTTGAAAAATACGGACTTTTATGGCTTCTCTTGATTTTTACAATGCACCTCTTGTGATTAGAGCAGAGTAACTTTACACCAAAGCTACCTCTAGATTAAAGTCTGAAGCTTTGCCAAAACTATTATCCATATTGCAAGCTGTCACTTCATGTCCAAACTGAGTAATTAAATCTTGAAATCATGTGCAGTTCTTTATTTTTTGTAAACATAGTTCAAGTTTTTGTGGTTTCAGAGAATTTTGGGAAGGAGCTGTATGGCAGCTCTTTAGCGAATAGTCTAAAGCTTCTCTGAAATTTTGCACTGTTGTATTACATTTGCAGATTTGGACTCGTGTCTCTCGGGCAAAAACAGAGAAAAAAAACTGCCAGTACTGCATTAGGTGTGTTTGAATCACTGCAAGCCTCTATGATCTGATCTGGAACCCTTAATCTGAGAGGCTTCCCAGCAATTATATAAAAAAACCTATCAACTTTTATAACACTAAACAGTGAAATCATCCTTTTACAGTTACCCAGTTGAGTAACACTATGTGTAGTTGAAATGAACACCCCTGTCTTTCAAATGTAGGTGTGGTAGGTGGCTATTTACTCTTGGGAGAACACAGTTCATGTTTGTGTACTAAATGAGACTGCTTCTGGCATGGGCTGGACCAACTACCCTGGTATATAAGAGACCTTGAGGGAGGATGCTGCTGCCTGTGCCTCATACCGTGGAGATGCTCAGTGTGGGGATGGTAATGGCCTTACTTGCTGGCATGTGCTTCGTGCCATCAGGGAGGACAAACGGAAAGTTGACAGGGTCTTGCAGACTCCACAAATCCAGCAGCTCGAGCCCCCTTTTGCAAGGGAGAAGGGAAATCTAGTGGACCACCTCCAAAGAAGTGAACCACCTCCAAACAAGGATAGAAACTTTCATGATGGGGCAACTGGAAGCTCATCACCTCTTACACCACATCTCAGCCCTCTTCTCCGTATCTGGTTTTGCAATTAAAGGTACCGACCAAGTAACTGTACAAAGCAAAAAAAAAAAAAAAAAGGGGTGATTGTTAATGGAGACTCCCCTACAGGGAACAGATGTGCCTGTTTGCTGACCCTGATGTCTTGCCTTGGGTACTTAGGTTTGGGATGATGCAGAGAGACTGCTGCCAGTGACACTGCTGAAGAGGCTTGTCAAAGAATGTTGAGTGGGGTAGGTGATTAGGTGTGACAGCAGCACAGATGGCAGAGGAACTAAACGCTGACACTGCTGCAATACTTCCCAGATAGTCCTGCCAGACCTCTGCACTTGGACAGACAGGTCAATGAGAGAAATGACCAGCAGTGGGTAAGTATCAAGTTGGCGTGGAGACAACCTCACCCTTGGGCCAGTGGGGCAAGATGAACTGAATTTGAAGGAGCTGTTGAGTTGGCCAATGCCTTTGCAGGGTAAGATACCTATAATCTCTATGAAGTCATTGAGATCTAGGGAGGGTCCCCAGTGACCAAAGAAACGTGCATGTTGCACTCATCTTTTAAAAAGACAAAGAGGTTGATGAAGGGGAAACTCTAGACTGGTCAGCCTTGCTTGGTCTCAAGGAAAATCATGGAGCATGTTTCTGCACACTTGAAGGAGAAGATGTTTGGGAGCTGTCAGCATGAGTTTGCTGGGAATAAATAGCACCTGACCCACTTGATGGCCTTCTTGGAAGAAATGACTGTTGTATGGATGAGGGAAGACTGGTGGATGTCATGTACCTGAGCTAGAGCAAGGTTCTTGATACTGTTGCTATCTCCATGTCCACTTTGAGCCATGATTGGATGGATGGATGGACAGATGGATAGACAAATAAAAACCTGGTTGGATAATGGGGCACAGAGTGCAGTAGTTGATCAGTCACACCAGCACGGAATTTGCTGGGTTCTGTCTGGGACCTCTTGTGTTAAGCATCTTAACAAGATGAGAATTTTCATCCATCGAGTATGCAGGTTACACGAAACTAGGGTGACAAGTGAATGCCCTCAAGGGCAGGGCTGCCACCAAGAGGGGCCACAGTATGGGAATAAGCCAACACAAGCTGTAAAAAGGGACCAATACAAAGTCCTGCCCTGGGCAGGAATAGCCCCTTTGAGGGCATGGATTCATGCTCAGTTCAGGAAAGTCTTGGATAAAATGGGAGCAAGTTCAGCGGGACCACTGTATTGGTGGAAACTGGAGCAAGCTCCTGCCCTGCAAATAGAAGGACCTGTGGGACCAAAACTATGTCAACAGTCAAGGGGGAATTTTCAGGGTCAGATCCTGTTGCCTGCAGGAAGGAGGGTCAAGGAGACAGAGACAGACCCCCCACAGCAGAGCATGGCAAGAGAATGAAGTCAGCTTGTCTGTAAACATGATGCTTATTGGGGCCTGAGCATGAGAACTCATGGCCCTCCTAAACCCCATTTTAAGTAGCTGTGTGACTCTGAGACTCAGTGTTGCTCAGTTAGCCTTCTGCAGAATAGTGATTTTTTTTTTCCTTTCAATGTAAATAATTGGATTGTATTTTAGGTAGATGCTAGCTAAAATAAAATCTAATATAAAGGGTACACCTGGTGGTTTTTTGGTTTTGTTTGCTTGTTTACTTTGTAATTGTTGTTCATCAATAAAGTAGACTAAGCAACATTAAGCAAGCTGTGATTTTCAATATTGCGGGGTTTTTTTTTGTTGTTTGTTTTGTATTGTTCACTTTTTAGCCTTGCAGTTTTGTGGGCTGGCCATAAAATACCCAAACCAAAGGTTTACTTTCATGATTGACTTTCTTTTATGTTTGTTCATGAAATAAAAGAAAAAAAAAGGGTTCCAAATGTAGAGATTTTTCTTGAACATTTTCCTTCTTGAGATTGGAATAATAGAAATGTTCAATTTTCAGATTGTGACAGAAAACGATGGCTTTCAAGCATATTGGAATGAAGTCACATGTCTGCATTTTAAAATACAGTCTGGATTTGGCACAAGAGATCTCAAATGAAAACCTCCCACTGAGATGATGAGATTTATAGATTTAAGATTCAGTGATCATGCAAATAGTTTAACAACTCTGCTGGTATGAGTGTTAAGGGAAGAAATTAAAATGAACTGAATTGGTGATTCATTTTGGTTACACTCTGGGGGAAGAACAGACATTGTCGAATAATTAATTATCTAATGTAAAACCTCCCTGTTTCTTGGCTGATGTAAGAAATTAGATATTTTGTATAATAAAGTTGCTGGCCTTTAGAACTAATGGGAAGTGCTATTATATTTTTCACAAAAATCTGTAAGTGCTTCAGTTCGCTGAGCTCTGCCTCAAGAAATTAGTTGCAGGTAAATTATCCGGTAAAATGAGTATACCCTGCACTAATAAAAGTGGAGTGTAAACATAGCTGAACAGTATATGGCAATCTACATAAGAAGAGAAATAAAAATATGCATAAAATAACGATCTTGATTACCAACTATTGATCATGAGCTATGTTTCTCTTAGTTCGATAGAAAATGTTTCTCTTACTTGAAAAATGAAGACATGTTGGTCAAATAAGCTGGGCAATTTTTATTGCCTTTGATTGCCTCCATTACAAATTGAGAGTGCTCAACAGAATTTAAAATAAAAAAGGTACAAATTGGCAATGTTGTGGATTCTGAAAAATGTATTCTTAGATATAAATGCTTCACTCTTTATCAAAAAGTCATCAACAGAGGATTATGTTCAGGGCTTAATATTGAGATTCCTGTGTTTTCCTCTTATGCATACATGAGTGTTCTTTCCCAGCCAAATGTACTGAAGTGCAAGAGCCCCAGATTAAGGGTATGCTTTCTAGTTTAACTTTTTCACTAGCATCCTGAAATAGTAACAGAGCTGCTGACACGGCACTGATGTCAGGATGCATAGATGCAGCAGGACAGATGCTGATTTCTGTTACTCCTACTTAGTAACTTGGCTACAAGAAAAAGGTGAATTTTAATTTTTGAGCCATTGGCTTGATGTCTAGTTGTGCCAGTACCTTACTTCTGTGCAGTTGTACTAGTATGTTATTGCTGGTCCTATAATTTCTGATCTGGAGCACAAAATTGCTTTGAAAATATTGAGCGATAGTTGGAGCAAGTAGTACACCTCTCTCTTTTTCTAAGAAAGTGTATTGAATTGCAGTAAAACCAGTGGCAGGGCAGAAAGTTTCATGACACATCTTTGAAGACCATGGTCTAATTCTAACAAGTGTCTAGGGACACATGAATTGGCACCATGGCATTGTATGTAGCCAAAAAAAAATCCTCAAACCTTGCAGCCTCAGAATAAGAGAAAACACTGTTTGAACACAGATGGAGCCTAATGAATTATGAGACTCTGATGGTCAAAGTGGCTACAGTGCTTGTGATCCCGTGGTGTAAGTAAAGGTCAGCAATATGGTGTGACAAGGAGAGTTTTAAGGACGGATTTAGACAAGATGAAAAGCAGCTTTGTTGAGCTTCTCAGAAGTACTTTTCCAAAGCTAAAGGGTGTTGTGGGAGAGAATGTAACATGGGGTGCTTTGGTGAGGAAATTTCAAACCACATGGAAGATTCAGCTGCACTTCTTGTTACTGAGTAAGAGATGATATGTTAAAGAGATGCCCTTTCAAAGAGCTTTGAAAATACAGAGCAGTGACATATGTTGGACATGATAGGAAAGGGTGAGAAGATGGAGCTATGAAAGGACAGTAATGATCTAGTTAAAGCAGAAGGCTTGTGTAATGCTCTGCAGTAGCATTTGTAAAGTCACTGTTTCATTTCTGAAAGAATGAGTGAAAGATGACAATTTAATGCAGACTCAAGCAGATGAGAACTTGGAATGATTAGCTGTGCCAGTGGATAGGAAGGCTGTGTCTTAGGGGTATAATTAATGAAAAAAATTGGCATAACATCTGCCAGAGTAGCTCCCCAGTATCACTCCTTTTAGAATCAAGTGTCAAGGAAAGCAGTAGTGGTCAGTATTGCAGCATTATTTTTGTTCCATATATGCTCTTGTAATTCAGAATCCTTTAATACTGACAGGATGTCAAGGTCACTGAAGACTGAGAGGGAGCAGACTTGTTAGTGTCCTTGAATTTGAAGATTAAAGCTAAAATCTTTGTTCTCCTTTATTCAAATCTCTGTTTTCTGTCCAAAAGTTCAGGTGTGCATCAGGAAGAGCTCTTCTGTCTGCCTGTGGGGTGCAAATACATGAAGTGGTGAAAAGGGAAAACCTTTCCCTAACAAAATTTCTGAACCAACTAGTGGAATGTGTCCAGCTGATTCTACCCGGCAGTGTTTACAAGAAAAATCTGTGTTGTAGCCACAGTTTGAGCTGACAAAAAATGAAATGTAAGTTTGAATAAGAGGTGATGAATCTATTATAAAAATACTGGAAAAGATACATATTAATTCCAGTCTTAAGATCTACTGCGTGTTTTTCTTCAAAAGAAAAGAGTATGTAGGAAAGAGTCTTTATGTTAAAACGAGAGATGTGGGGAACTTACACACTTGCAGATCCAAGTGTATGTACAGCATTATGCTATGCTGGGCTATGATCTGAAATGCCCTTACCTCCCATGCTACCACAGCTTTTTTCTGTGCACAGGTTTCTAAGGACAGGAAAACCAGATACCTTGATCTGGTATTATCTGTAATTACTTTAACCTAATGTGGATAATTGAGGGACTAGAGTCTTGAGAGAAGTCATGTAGTCAACTGAGAGATCACTTCAGATTTAGTTCATGAAGGTCAAAGTGTAAGTCATTTGGAGAAAGGAGGTGAATGAAAAAGATTTTTTTGATGCTATCAATGCAAATAATATGTTATGCAGAATAGAAAGGCTGGGTAATTATTTCATGCATATCACACCAGTAGCAACAGCCTTCAAAAAGCAGTCTGGTGGATGATTTAATTGAACTGACTTAGAAAATTATTTTTCTTTGACAATATCCACAAATGCTTCAGATGACCATGTGTAAATGATTCAATGAACTAATTGGGTACCAGCACATGCTTCATGAGAGTAAGAGAGAAAGGAATGTGATTTAATGTTAGACTATGTTAGTCAGGTTCAATTTATCCTCCAGGAGGAGAAGCACATTTCTAGAAGAAGTTATGGTAAGCAGCAAGTCCTGGTAGCTTGAGACACTGGTCTACTAACTTAGGCCAAACAGAGGTCATTGGTTCCCATCAGTAAAACTTCATTGCACCTTCATTTTTAACTATGATGCTTGCAAACCTCATTTTCCTGTCCTTTGGGGGGGAAAAAAAAAAAAAAAAAAAAAAAAAAAAGAGAAAAAAAAAGCTGTCCTGTTCCTTTGAAATATGAGAGAAACAAAGTACTTACTGGCAGTTGAGACCATACCGGAGCATTTTTGTGAAAATAGATCACTATCAATTTTCTACTGCAGAGTCAGAATTGTCAAGTGGGAATACAGACTTGTGATTTAATTTGATATGGGACCCTGACTTCCATTTGTACTCTATTTGCAGAATCTGTGTTCTACCAAAGGATCTATCTTTTTTTTTTCTGCCTCCCACATTCAAAATACCTTATGTGTCTTACACTTAAATAGTATTAACAAATCTGTATTTATTTACATCTAGTAATAACAGAACATTGGGAAAGAGGGAAGCTCCTTACATTGTGTCCCTTGTCTCCACAAACTGAAGGACAGCATGTGTAAAGAACTCTATGTTAATGTGCTCTGTTGTTGAAATGGTTTACATTAACTTTAATTTCCTCTTAAAGATAGAAATGACTGGTCTTAAGATATATCTAAAAATAAACCAGATTAAAATATTTGTAATTTTCCACCTAGCTTTTGGGGGAAAGGTGATGGGGAAATCTGAGTGAAATGTAGCAGTCTTTTTGTCCCCCTAGACTTTTGAAATCTCAGTTTGCAAAAAGATTTTAGGCAGTTATTCCTTACCGTCAGAGTGAAAATTGAATGGAAGACAGATCTTGCATATGGTTAATGTTTTTGTTCAGTACTACTGAAAAAAATAAAATGGCAGAACATCTTTGTAGAAATAGTGATAGCACAGTCTCAGAGGAAATGAGCCATAGAGGTAAAAGTAACTTGAGGTTATTTATGCTTTTGTCTCCATATCTTTCTCTTAGCAGTGTCTGTTTTGAGAAAGAGCCTTTCTTTCTTCCGGTTGAAAGCTGGGGCTTGGTTCTTGTACAGTTTTTGACCAGCTGCTGGGAGTTTGGCCCCAAGTTTTTGAAAGAAGACAGCACCTCAAATTATCTACTGCTCCTTTCCTTTGATTTCTTTTATGGACATGAATTGCACAAAGTTTTGGTTGATTCATGCAAGACATTTTGCTAATGTTTCCTTCCTGTAGCCATTTATATGCTACCATTCATAAGCATCTGCCTAGCTCATGGATAACAAAATAATATCAAGTATTGTGCTGAGATAATCCCTTGTAACCATAAGAATAGATTGGAAATAGGTTGAATAGCTGTAGCACATCAAGCAATACTATAATAAAGCCAAGATGCACTGCACTATGTTAATACTATGAAGTCTTACAGTATGACTAATGTTTCTAGGCATCTAGAAATTATTTTTACTAGTATCAGCTTGCCTGAGGAGTTGCCTGGTTGGGCTGCATTCCCTATATTTTTTAATTAACTTGTATATGACGGCTTCTACAGGTACATCAGTGAAAAAAGGAAGGGGAAAGAAAACATACCCCCCCGAAGAACAAGAACAGGGAGCTAGTAGCAACAGATGAAGAGGAGGCTGAGGTTCTCAATGACTTTTTTCCCTCATTATTCATTAGTGTCCTGCTTTGAGTGAGAACAGAACTAATTCTGTTCATTGATTCTACTGCTTAGTTCAGGTTCAGTTCTCCTAACTCACTGCACTGTCTGGAGTCAGCAGCTGTTTGCACAGGCAGTGGCTGCTCCCAGCAGTGATGACACCCCATGGTCAGAGTTACTACCAAGGGCTGGTGTGCAGACCAAGGCCACTGCTGGGTCTTATGCAACACACTGGAGGGGGTACAGAAAAGTGAAAGGCTGCGCTTGCAGGGAGGAGCGGACAGGGCAGGTGACCCCAAACTGACTAACGAGGGATTCCATCCCATATACGTCATATCTGATACAAAGCAGGATCTATAGCTCGCTCGCTCGCTCGCTCTCTTTCTCGCTCTCTGGAGGGCTCCTGGGCTTCTCTTCCCTCTTGTCCCACTTTGCCAGCTATGCTTGGCTTGGCTCAGGTCCTGTTTTGGTTCCTTCCTTGGAGCATCCACGGAGGACTCTTGTCTATTCTGCTTTTGATCCCAGTCGGTGTGTTCCTGAATCCGGTACCAGAATCCAGCTCCTGAACACAGCTCCC
>JANHFX010016143.1:19247-30804 GCA_027560015.1 Chloroceryle amazona
AACATTTCTTCACTGGACGGGTTATCAGACATTGGAATGGTCTGCCCAGGCAGTGGTGGAGTCGCCATCCCTGAAGGAATTTAAATGGCATGCAGACCTGGTGCTCAGGGACATGATTTAGAGGTGAGCTTGCAGTGTTGGGTAAAAGGTTGGACTGGATGATTGTGAAGGTCTCTTCCAACCAAAGACATTCTGTGATTCTGTGATTTTGTGAATTCAGCTACGTTACAGTTATTTTTAAGCTGTTTCCTATTTCTTTTATTAACTTTATAGCTACTGAAGTTTTTAAGAGTAAATCATGCTGATTACAGGCTATTATTAAACAGATATAATAATCTAATGCACTAGAATTGCATGCATTTTTTGTTTTAAAATAATTAGATGTATATAGTGAGTCAGCTTAAAATTTGCAATTAAACCCACTGAGTAATATAACAGAAGAAATTCTGGAAGCAAATTAATTTCTAGACTTCCATAACTAACTTCAGAAGAAAATGAATATGTAGTGTATATTTTCTTACAAAAAATATGATACTGTTGCTCTTTGTAAGAGGAAGAGAGCAAAGAAAAGATGGGAACTTCTGTTAAGATGCACCAGAAGTGTGCAGTGTTTTCTGACCACAGTAGCCAGGATCAGGAATATTATTGACTCTAAGGTTTTCATGATTATCAAGGTATTTCAAATATTTAATCAAGTAATAGAAAACGAAAGAAAATTACTAATATCTGAGTGTATTTAATGCAAAAGATAAATACATACATTCCTTCTCAGTGAACAAATACCCCATCATTTCAGTATTCCCTTTGCTGGTTTTCAGATAGAAGCTGCATTTTTGGCTGCATTTCATCAATGGCTTATTTAATTTGACAGTCTTCTGTGTTCAGTAGTGATGTGACTATCTGAAATGGGAATGATGTGTTTTCTTTCATTAGTGTTACCACAGGAGGATTTAAATCATTTGGCACAATTTTGGTCAGGGACAATTCCAGCAGAAAAGCTTAAGGACAGCAGAATCATCAAAATGATAGACTAGGATAGAGAAGTCAAAGGGAAAAGAGAACTTAATGTTATAAACAATAACAATATCTTAGACTTTTAAAAAGTAAGTAAAATGCTATATAAGCAAAATGCAGTCCTTAAAATTTGCATGTTGTGGGGTTTTTGTTGTGTTTAGTTGTGTTTTGTTTTTTCTTATTCAGAATTGTAACTATGTGTTACAAAAATATATGAGGATGAAACTAAAACTGTTAAGAAAAAAACCTGACACCACCAAATGAGTGCATAAATAAATGTCAGGTTTGTATGTAAGACCTGTAGTACTCCTCTGTGAGACTTTTCTATGCTAACAGATCAGGTACCAGCAGATGGGGCTCAATGTTATGTGGGTTTTATAGATTTTAGGAAGACTAAGGACATTTCTGTTGTCCAGTGTGACAAAAATAAAACTGGACTTCAACCTGAATAAAAGTCAATGCTAATGAAATACTGGATACATTTTTTTGGGACATTGTGCATTTGAATCAGAGTATTCAAACCAAGATAATTGATGAAAATGGCCTTTCCCTGGATGAGAATCTAACTCTTCTCACTTAGGAATACTTCTTGGTTTGTGTTCACAGAGCATTTGGCATGATGAAGACCTACTTCATGACTAGTAAACCACTTAGACAGCTCATTACCCAGAGTAATAGATGTACAGAAACCATTGTGTGACTCCCCATGGTCTGTCAACAGACTGTGGGTGCATGTACTTTGTAGATCTTTGTTGCATACTAGTAACTTGGGGTTTAATTTTCAAGAATATAAACTCTTAGATATTCTTATACATTATATCCTTTGTTCCTTGTAAGTCTGCTGCCTTGTGCACTCCCCGGCTTCTTGTGCATCCAGAGGAGCAGAACTACCTGGCTTTGAACTAGACTGACTCAAGCGACTGGCATGTGGAAGTGCTAGGGGAATAAATGGAAGTCGAAACCCTTTGCTTGAAAAACCTTGTCAAAAGTCTACACAGAAGGCATTGACCTACATACAGTAGGAATTTCAGTCAGAGCTGGTTAGTGCTGGCTGCCCCAGTGAAAGCCTGCACATGTACATAGTGTAGCATGATGCTATGTGGTGCAACACCTACAGTTAAAAAGTAGCACTGTAACAACACAGTGTGCACTACTGTGTGCTTTCAGGGTTGACATGGACGCTGTTGACTTTGGATCTACCTGGACAGCACAGACCCACTCTGAACAGTTTTTCATGCCTGTTGCACACATGGGTTTTTAATGTGTTTAAAGAATATTACCTTACAAAAAGAGGAAAACAAACTGGAAAGTGTAATAGCATTTGCTGTCTCTTAATGACACATAACTACCACGGTTATCTAGAAATACCTGGACAAATACTTAGCATGCTTTTTGACTTGTGTGCAGCTTGACTGTTTATTAGCCAAAGATTGCAGTACTGCTGTAGGTTCTGTCACACCTGCAAATAGTCTGTGTGGAGCAGGTCATTACTTAAAACAGATTGCTAACAGTCATGGCACACAGAGGGATGCTTCAGAGACAGTCAGGTTTCTTCAGTTTGCTGTTTATTTTTTTCTTGAATGAGGATGTGCATGCACACATATACAGTAGAGAGGATAAGACTATGAATTACACAAGTTGAGTAGGAAAACTAAATTTTGTCACAGCCCAGTACAGTCTATGAGTGCAGAGTGAAGAGGCTGCACCCATTAATCCCCTCTGTGTCGCATTGGTCCGGCACTGCTAGAGCAGTGGGTGATGGTGCTCAGTGCTGCTTGTGCCAAAAGCAAATTGCAAGTTCCTGGAGCAATGGGGCGGTGTGGAGGGAACAGTCTTATACAGGGTTGTGTCATCTGCAAAAAGCATCCCACTGTTACTCTTAGCTCGGGGCTGTGCCAGAAGGCACAGACCAGTGCCAGGATTTTGTGTTCTGTACTTTCTGCTTTCTTTCCCTTTTATTCCTTCTTACACTTTCCCTTTTCTTTTTCATCACATAAACACAGACATCCTTGGTTTAGTAATGAAATGCGGAGGGTGTTTACTGGGACAGAAGGAGCTGGAATAGCATCCTGGGAGGAAATTTGAAAGCTGCCCTTTGCCAAGTACTTATAAGCTGTGAGTCAGCAGGAGGGAGGGACTGTCATAAAAAGATCACCAGGCTGTTTCATCTGTGTAAAATCAGAGGTGCTTGTCATGTTATCGAACAGCCAAGTGTCTTTTATTAATTCCTATAGCATTTTGCTCAGTATTCTGTACTTAGACTTTCTATACTTAGACTTTCTGTACTTAGACTTTTCAGAATATGAAATATCTAAATGGCAATATCCTTTTCTATGTGAAATTACCTTTTTCTTGTTTGTTTGAATTGTCCAATTAGTAACTAGTAATTTTTTTTTTCCTTTTTGCAGCCAGGTTTACAGTTATGGTAAAATTAGTCTTAATTTTTATTGTATGTTGGTTTCTTCATTTAGGAAAAAAATACTTAATCTGATAAGTGCATTTTTAAACTATTTAGTTCTTCATAGCTGAAAAATTATTTGTGTTTTTGTGAATATGTAAAACTCACTGTCTTATTCTTGCCCTTGCAGGAAACTAAGAAACTTGGTCACCTGAGACATGAAATGTCAAAAAATAAGAGGAATTTAATAGTCTGAGTGTGTTTCTCACACAATTCTGTAGTTACATCTGGGAGTACATGAAGTGAACAAAGTAAATACTCTGTAAATTTTTCCACTTTAGAACATGTGGGATTTTTGTGGTGTGGGTTTTTTTTGATTGTTTTTGTTTGTTTGTTTTGTTTTGTTTTTCCTGGTGGAAATCACTAAGTGATTTTTTGTTCCTCTTGTTAGTCATATATGAAGTAGAAGTATTATTTTAGAAATGCTCATTAACCAATCAGTAAGTTAAAGATGTCATCTTTTGTAAGTGTAAACCCTCAAAAGTATTATTGTATAGGTTATGTATAGTAGTCCAGATAGTAATACTTTATTTGGTAGGTCAGATGAATATATTTTAGGAGTTTTGGTGTGCATATGGAAGGAGGTTATGGAAATGACTGTGTTTTTGACGACTGTATTCAGTGGCAGCCTATGTCAAGTTTTGCAGAAGGTCTTTTAAAAGTCCTTTCTGTGCTGAGGGCATTCTGTCATTTTATTTGGAAAGAGTGACATTATTCTAGGAGCTGAAACTTTAGGAAGAGTCCAAAATGTTTGATGTGAGTTGTCATCAGTCCTTAAATTGAAAAGTTTGTGTAAGCCTTGCTTGTGAAGTTTAAGTCACATATATGCCTGTAACTCCTCTCATGCAACTGGAAAGCTAATCATTAGGTTTTGCTGTCCATATCAAGACTTGCTATGTATGTGCCAAAAAATGTAATTGCACACCCTTAATCAAAGTAACTGGCTTAGAGAAGATTGAGATAGTAAAAAAAGGTATGTGAATTTCATTAATCTGTTCATTAAAAATGCAGACTAAGTATTACATCGACTTGTAGATACCTTAAGTAAAGTAACTCCATGTTCTCTCTCCTGTAGAATGAGGACTGCAGTACCTGCATTGGATATATTTCTCATTACGTGGCTACCAGTTGCCTGATTGAGTCATTTCTTTATAACATCAGCATCAATAAAACTGCTTGGGAGTAGAAGTTTTGAAGACTTTTGCTTATTTAACTCCAAGTGTAAGGCTGTGTTCTCTAAAACACCAGACTGTAATTTTGAATGCATAGTAAATACAAGTTTAAGGTCTTTGGTTCCAGGTCAGACCTTCCCAGCTCCGAAGCAAAATGATGCTCTGAAATATACCTGCTCCTTTTGCCAGTCTGTGCTTGACGTGAATTATAAATAATTTATTAGATCTGACATGAGACATACAGTCCTGCCTTCTCTGATGTAGTTAAAATTCGTACAACCTGATAGGAGGTTGTAGTGAGGTGGGTGTGGCCTCCTCTCTCAAGTAAGTAACAACAGGAATGGAGGAAATGGCCTGAAGTTGCACCAGGGGAGGTTTAGATTAGGTATTAGGAAGAATTTATTTACTGAAGGAGTAGTCTGGTGCTGGAACAGGCTGCCTAGGAAGTTGGTAGAGTCACCATCCCTGGAGGCATTCAAAAAACTTCAGTACTTTTCAGGTACTTCAGGACATGCTCTAGTGGGATGGGGAGGTGTTTTTTTCCTTTTTTTTTTAAATATTTGTTTGTTTTGTTGTTGGGTTTTTGTTTGGTTGGTTTTGGCTTTGTTTGTTTGCTTTTGTTGATGGTTGGACGTGTTGATCTTAGAGGTCTTCTCCAGCTGTGACAATTCTGTAATGCTCTAATCTAGCAGTTTTTAGGTGCCATATTAGTAATCATTGAATTAATATTCAGAAACCTTTTCCAATTTTCAGACTTTTATGTATGCATAATTTACATGCATACTTGTGCAGAGTACTTGTGTAGATATTAATACTTTAAACATGTAGGGAAAACATCAGGAAAGAATGGTGATTCAAATTAATTGTATTGATTTATCTAAACAGTTATTCTGAATTCTGCATGTGTGGTAAGCGCTCTACTCCTCTGTGTGTGCTTAAATTAACTTTTTTAGTGACCATGACTGTATATAATGATCCAGATGAAAGCTCGCTGAGATCTTACAGAATGATATAGAGGTTTTTGAATCTCTATTAGAAATACCTCATCTAATACATCATTAGAATGTCACTTGCCTTTTTCATGGAGTGAGAACAATATGGATCATCTAATGGTTAGGTCTTTGAGCCCACAGCTCAGCGGGACCTATTAATCCCTAGATATGGAGAACTGGCATGTTGTTCCGGTAAATGTTATCCCATAAGCATTGCAGCATTCTTTGAGTTCATCCACTTACTCCTCTGTTATACCAATCTGCCTCAGTATTGATAACATTCCCAAGCTTTGTATCACCACCAAGATTGTTAATGGAAATACTAAAAGACCTATTCAATGACATATTTCAGAAGCAATGCTGCTCTTTGCTTGACTTACTTTTTTTAGCATGCTCATTATCCACATGAAGTCTGCATTCACCTTACATTTCCTCTGCTAATGATGCTGACAGGAGGCCCTGCTAACACTGAGCTGGTGAATGTAACTCCTCCAGCATGTTGCATAAAGGGTAGCAGTTACCATTAAATAATATGGAGAACAAGGTTATAGTTGACCTGTTATGATAATGATGTATTTCTGGGTCTTTTGTGAAAATGATCGCTTTAGACATGCATTAGACTCATTACAATTTCACCATATAGTGTCTGAGTCCAGAAAAATGACACTTCTAATTAAACTGGGAGACACTGGCAGGATGTCTGTTCTCATGGATGTTGGCATACCTGTGATAGGTGGAGTGTGCGAGGCAAAAATAATGGCTGCTGATCATTCTGGAAGAGATGATATCCCTAACATATGGCTATGCCTCTAGGTGTCCAATGCAATTACGGCATAAGCTTGAAAATTGGTAGGAAAAAAATGAAAAAGCTGTTCAAGCATGCTTATAAATGTTATTGTCATGTACATTTCAGTACATACTAAAAGATTTTTAGAAGTGGTTTCGAAGGCATGTTAAAGACAATGATACATTAGGATATCTTTCTAATCTTCAGCTTGCTTTTATTTTTGGCTTTATCTGTTAGCTTGTTTAGAAAGAAAAAGTCATGGTTGAAGAGGAGGAAAGAGAACAATAGCATTCCTTTTACAAGTGAAAATATAAAAAAACTTATGTTAAAGTTGACTGAGCACAGTGAAATACACCAGTTTGAAGTGGTGCTTATGTGAATTGTCAGATGTTCAGCGGTCCTTCTATGGATTATTTTGAGCCTACTTTTTTGGGCAATAATAGATTTGTGAAGCTCAGTTGTATTTCAGCTCTTTCTTTTGCATACTTTCATGTGCCCATCCTGAAGTGAGATGCACTTTGTTTACTGAAAGGAAAAGTGGGATAGAAATCAGGTAGTTGTGGATTTGAGCTCACAAAACTGGTACACACTTGCAGAGAGTTTTGAATTGCAAAGGATGGATATTTGGCAGTTTAGAGAGCAAACACAGAGTTTATACTTGTGTAAGCAAAAAAATAATATACTGTGTTGTTTAATACACTCCAACTGTATGCACATGTAGAGACTATACTGTCCAGACATTTATTAGAATGTGTTATACATTTCTATATTAGAGAATGTACTATAACATAAAAAAAAAAAGAAAGATATAAAAGAGATAGAACATTGTTCCTTATTAATACATTATGGTTAACATAGGCAAAAAGGGTATTTTGGAGTATAATAATACCTATAAAATCTATGGACATAAATTTGTAGGTAGTTTTCTTTACGTGTATTCAGTTTGTGAGTTTTGATATTACCAGGGTCAGAATTTTTGAAACACTATGCTAAGTTATTCAAGGCTTTCTGTTGCAGGATTATGGTCTCTGGCTCCTTACAGGCTCTTTACAAACTGCAGAAGGAAATAGTTTACCTTAGAAAGGGTACAACAACAGGGAATCTGGATCTGAGTCTTTCAGTTTTGATGTGAAATTTCAGGTTGTTTGGTTTGGTTTTATTGTTTTTGTTTTGCTTTTTTTTTTCTTTCTCCAATTGTGCGTGTAGATTGTATAGCATGGGATTCAGGAAGGGTTCAGGAAACATAATGTGAAGTCGATGAGTACAGTCACCCTATCTTCTATACTCATGTTAGCTTGAGTATGCCTGTGCATACCTTTTTTTCAACCTTTTGCTGGACCGTATGCATTTTTTTGGTTTCCAGCTTTCTGGTGTGGTTTTCTTTTCAGAACCCCACTCCCATCACAGATTAAGCTACTGATGTGATTGATGTAAGGTTGATGATGGACATATAAGGTTGTATCTGTAGGCCACAAATGTTGGTTAACTATAGAGTAGATGTTAGAAGATGTTAGAAGATGTTTTTCCCTTTACTTGCACCTTCAAAGTCCACTGTTTCCTTCTGTAGCCCTGCACATTCAGCTGCCTTAGAAAAGGTGATGTTGCTTAATTCTCTCGCTTAGTCACCAAAACCTTCAATAGCCATGCCTGGCCTACTATGTAGAAATTCCTTTGTGAAAATTGGGATTAAAAAGCAAAACAAGTAACTTGGAAACTTTAGCTGAGGAATTTTACCTGCTGAAAATTAACACATTTATTCTGATAGGTGTTCAGCTTAATCATCTAGCCCATATCACTTTCACTATGTAGGATTGTCTTCCTGCTGAACATGCATTAGTACTTAATGAGGTAACTAATTTTTAAAATTTAAATCATGTGGCTGCCACTGTTCTCCTTCAGAGACAGTTCCAAGGCTTGATGTCAGCACAGGTCTTTTGATTTAGCTCTGAAAAGACTGGCAGGTTGAGAAAATCTGCTTCTGGTCATTGTAATAAAAATGAAGAGTGGATGTTAAAAATTCCTGTGCATTCCCTGACTGGTGCTTCATAGACTATTTCCTTCATAGACTATTACCTGCAGTATTTGTTTTGTGCTTGCATGGGGTTCAGTTGCTTCTTTTAGAGATCAATAGCATATGACCTTCCATTTGAATAACTGTATCATTTCATATACCATTTTGTGAGTTTTGAATGTGAATAAATTATGTAGCTTCCCCTCCCCACCTACTTTTAACTACAAAACTCATACTGTGCATTCTTCTGTGTCCCCACTGCAAATCACACTCTGCTTGTCAGAAAGGGTTCTTAAAATATTTAGATGGTTCAATAAAAACTTTTCTAATTCTGTCTTTTGATTATAAGAACAGTTTTTAAACTGTTACTAGTATTTAGCATATTTATAGAATGGGCTGGCTGATGTCAGATGATGGATAATTGCGGTATTTATTTTGGCATGGGGATAGGACATGAAATAAATTATGGATAGCTGGTTATTTTCACAAAACTCCTAAGAAGGTAACCTTGTTCAGGAAAGCAGATAAAAACCAGTCCCTGAAAATCAGAGAGGTGTGAGGGTGTCTATCAAAACTTACCAAAGAAAAGTGTTACATATCACTTGGAAGGAAAACACCCAAGAGGAGTTGTAGGCCTGACATCTGTGTATTTGTGTGGGCAAGGGAAGTTGCTCAAGATACGGATCCAATTTTGTTTACATTCTCCTTTCCTTTTCAGTTTGGAAGTTGCCTGGAAGAGATAGCTTTTGTCTGTATAATAATAAAAATGGGTCCAATTTCCTCTTTCCTTCTTTTATGACTCGGGAAGAAGGACTATATCTGGAAGGAATACAAGGGTGGCAATCAGGAAGAAAAAAATCAAATTTGTCTTTTCCCCATGTTTATTTTATTCAGGAAAATCATAAGACAGTCCTCATGAGCAGGGAGAAGTTCAAGGTCTACCTGAAATAAAATTTCTACCTTGGAAGCTTACAGAGAAATTTTGCAATAAGGGAAAAACGTTTCAAAGAGTAAGAGCCAGGAGACCTGTATTCAAGCTAGTGCTCCTGGAGAAGAGAAGAGAAGAATAAGTTCAGTTGGAAGGAACCTTAAATGATTATATACTCTAACTGCCACCTTCTTCTAGATATCTTCCTCCCTCTTCCTCCTTCTGTTCTCTGTGTCCTCCATTTTGCATAACTCAGATAATACTGCTTGCTTAATGTGTAGTGATAATAATGCTTCTTTAGTCTTGGGTGTAAACAGGATTAAGAACATCAAACATTTTCTCCAATAAAGAGGAGTATGGCCACACTAGGCATTGATTCCTTCCTACACATATTTTGTGGTAAATAGTATTTCCCATTAGAATGAGAACTAGAAAAACTAATATTTGGAAGTCTGAAAATAGTTTTAACTATCCTTGTGTAACTTTAAATTTGCCTTCTGATACAGAAAGAAATTACTTTCTTTCAGTGGCTGCAGTGGGAATCAGAGTTTAGGAATTCACTTTATTATTTAAAATGGCTTTGAGCGATAGACAGAGGTTGTTTTCTTTTCATTTCTGAACTGCTAAAGTTAATAGCAAATGCCTTCACACAATTAGCAGATTAATAATCAAGGATTTTAGGACTACTCAAGATTAGGAATTTATCTCTAGGCCTTTTGAGTTCTCAAATGTAATCAGTTTAATTAGTTAGCTGATGCCACCTTGAAGAATGTTAAAATTCATTGAGCATTGGGCTGTTCCTGCTCTCCACTTCAATTGGCTTTTGTTCAGAAATGTGTTCTCAGTTGAGTGCTTCATTTCCAGTGAGCCATGCAATAATGGTAAATTCTAGAGATTATTTTAATGATTTCTAAATATTAGTCTAAAGTTAAGGGTTACAGAAATAAGTAAGTTTGGAAACTGAGGAAACTTTTAATTTGTTCTGACCCTGGAAGAAAACTTAGTATTTCCTATTACGCAGTTTCCTAAGTAAGTTGCTTCAACTTCTATAGCTTTTTATAATGTCTGACTTCATACATCTTTCCTGCTCAGCTGCACTAACTTGTGTGCTGAAAGGGAAAAAAAACCCTACATACACAAAAGAATATGCTGAAGGAATATTAAGTTTGCAAAGTCAGTCAAGCACTATAGGGGAAGGAAATACAAGAGTTAATGTTATCTTAATGGCTTTTATTTAGCCCGTTTTTGGCTCATGATTTAATACATGATTACATACTGGTTTTGTCCTTTTACAGAGGTGAGACTCTTCCTCATAGCACAAGGCAGAGGTGAGTGTGTTCACTTAGTAGTGTATCTCCTCATTCAGTAAAAGTGCTTTTAAAGCTTTTGAGCTGTTATATAATGATCACTATTGTATTGTGGAATCACTTTAAAAAATGCAGATAACTTTATAGTCAGTTGTTGTTCATTAAGTTGCTGAAATGGTTTTTTTTGTGTGAAGGTATTATTTGAGCCTAAAAGGACTGTCAGAGAAGCTGAGAGAGAAGTAACACAATGTCTACATGCAGAATGTAAGGTACGAGTTGTATGCAGGTTGTAGAGATAGAAACTGATATTTTTTCCTCATTTTCTTTCAAATATCTGAACATATGTACCTGCTGTTCAGGTAAAGTGAAACTTTTTTGGTTAGTTCAGGATTTAAAAAAATCAAATACTCTTAAAGTTCCTCCTGTATGGAAGTTGATCAAAAGGTTAAGCAAAGCTTAAAGTTTTCCAATAAAGAGAGGTAAGTGCTAAAACATCAGAGGGGATTGGGTCATCTGTGTTGTGGGCACACATCTTGTTCCTCTGCCTGTGCTCTGAGATGAGGTGGTCTCATCCTAAGGCTGATAGATGGAAGAACTTCTTAATCCAGTGTTTCGGTAAATGATGCTACTTCGGCATGGTTTATTGCCACAGGTTTTGCTCAGGTTCAATTGGACATGCTTGTAGAAGAAAATTCCTTGCAGGCTTTTTCCTAGGCACCTACTCTTACTTAAGAAGTCTCTAATTGTAAATTGCTAGAAACCCAGAGTGTACCTGTACGTGATTGCTATTTGCTGTTTTTTTAAACCTCTGCTGTAAACTGCTGGGTTGTTTTATTTTATTTTATTTTATTGGGTTTTATTTATTTACTTTTATTTTATTTTATTTTA
>JANHFX010016143.1:30937-41525 GCA_027560015.1 Chloroceryle amazona
GGTTTTTGTCTGTTTTAGTTTTGTTGCTGTTGTCTTTTTTTTTCCCCCCATTATTTATCCCAGAGAATGAGTTATGATTCAAAGCCTGTTTGCCTTGTAATCATAAAAAAACTGAGCATTATTTATTGTATTCTATTCAAAACCTGATCCTGAATGAGAACAGTTAATTTCCTTGCAGGCTCATGAGTGTTCATCCTTGTTGTATCTTTGCATGCTTCCTGAATGTGTCTGAAAATATTTCCATAATAACTCTCTGAAATGAGATGATATCATTGTCTTTGCAGAAATAGGAAACTGAGGCAGGGCACTCTGGCTGTCTGACACTGTCATGGTGTTCTGTTTCTTTAAAGAGACGTTTAAAAGTTTATCTCACAGATCATAGGTTTATTGTAGATTTCTCATCAGTTTTGCTTACAACATCTGTAGTTCACAAAATGTAGCAATCAGTTGTGAGAAGTCTGGGTGAAACAGGAGGTACATTCCACTGTTTTAACCAGTAGATCAGTTTTTCTGTTCCTGTGATTACATGTGTCAACTGTTATGTACCTTGCAACTCCTCCAGTAATTAAAAAAACAGTAGTATCTCCAATATCTTTCACTGTACATTCCTGATGTGACCTCCGTGAGTAACTGTTTTGCTGATCAAAATGAAGAAGTTCTTCATCCAAACCAAAAATATTGGTATTTGTTTCCTGAAATATAACACTTTATGTGGTTTTGAGTGGTTTTCACTTTGCTAAGGAAACCACAACAATCACATTTCAAAATGAGTCTTTGTTTAAAGATAAAAAAGAAAATATTTACTCTGCATTGAAAACTTTCCCAATTTTTTCTTTGGGGAGTCCAAAGTATTAATGAAATTCAGTTGTAATTCATGGTGATCAACTCTTACTTCATGAGTAATTAATCCATTAATACAGAATAACTCAGCTTTGGTGCACAAGTCCAGCCTGTATGCCATCACTGTGTCTCGAAAAACTTATTTTTCACTCCCCTTGTTTGCATATATGACTTAATTATTTTCTTTCCTTAAGTATTGTCTGAAGTAGAAAAACTGGAAGACCAGTCCAAAAGAAAATGAGGTTTTAGGGTTGTGGATTAGTGACTAATCTAGCCAAAGCTAACAGGATTGCTGTATGGAGGTATATAAAACCGTATCTAACAGCAGAACTGCTGTTGATGCAGTCATTGGAGGTCGCTTCCTCTGTTTATTTTGACATACAGTTGATTTTAGCATGGAGAATAATTGACTGGCACACACTGATGAACATCACCTTCTGCATTTTTGAATTTACAAACAGTAATTTATTAGTGTCAGGGCCTTATGATAAAGCATCCTCTGCCTTAGATTCGTCTTCCTTACATATATTTGTGACTTGTCCTACTTAAAATATGGACCTATTTCCTTTTAAACATTAATTAACAGTACTTATTTGGCAGAAATTTACAGTTTTTCACAGTGTTTCACGGACTTTTAGAATCAGCTTTTTGGGCCAATTTGGTGATGAATGTTACCCACTGCTTTTAAAGTTGATGGTTTTATTGAGAATGCTGCCTCTCCCTCTTTTTATAGTGTGTTTCCTTGTGATACTGTTAGACACCTCTGTCAAGGACACCACACTTCAAGTGAGAGCTGACTCTTGATTATCCAGACTGTTTCAGGTAGTGGCACCATGTCTTTGAGGTAGTGAGACACCTCAGTTACACAACAGCTTCCAGATTTAGAGGGTTCCAGCAGGGACCCAAACAACTCCAGAAGGTCATTATGCAAACTCCTACCTTTTCAGTCAGTTAAAAATACTGAACAACTACAAAACCAAAACCCCACTGCAGATGGCAAAGCTCCATTCTAATCTTGCATGTGGAAGATAGTTTGTGTTGCTTCATCCAAGTACCTAAAAATTTTTAATTTATCTTTCCAGTTACCTAGCTGAGAGAGCTGCTATGTGTTTTAACTTTGTAGATGCTGTGATCCCCATAATTATCTAACTAGTGCTGGAACAATACTAGAAAACAGGTAATACACTTTTTGACTATTGGTAGATAATTAGGAAATTCACATATTTGAGACACATATTTCAGCTCATAGTATGTGTCTCTAGTATCTAAATCCAGAAGTAAGAATTTATTTCTTGCAATATGCTTTCTTTCCTCTAGTTAAATACCTTTATCTTGTCTATTCAAGTAGTACCAGAGGAGAATAAACCCCTGCTTTTCAATACCGTGTTTCCTATCCCATGGTAAAAAAGATGGGAGGGACAGGGGAAGAGCCAAACTGGTAATGGATGCTGGGAGACTCTATATTCACATTCTTTATGGAGAAGGATTTCTTACGTGCTTGTATTGTGGGTACCAGCAAACAAAGCTGCCAGAACATCAGTGAAACTACAAATCCTTTAAAATCAGTTGGAGACTGATATTTCTAATATTTTCTAATATTATAAGCTGTCAAATTTCATGTTACAATACAATCAACAAAACCAAGTAGTAAACAAAATATACTTTCTGTATTTGCATAAAAACCTACTGCTGCTTCATCCATTTGAAAAAGATTCTCTCAGAGACTCAAGATGGACAAATATTTATCTTAGTAACAAGGAACATGAGTGTAAGAGTACAGAAAATAGGGAAGGGCTGCCATGTGTCTCATTGTGCTGAGGAGTTCTCTGTACATAAACTTTTATAGCAATAGATTTTATAAATTAATCTAAAATGGGTCAAAGTGCCCATGCATGGAGTTATCTGGGAGTACCTATTACAATTAAACTCACATGCTACTTGATCATGATGGACTTGCAAGTGCAGGCGAACTGCAATCTGTAGTAAAAGCACTGGATATGATAATTGAACTGTAACAATGTGAATGTGGTGAAAATATCAGTAAGGTGATGCACTGTGAAAAAGGAAGATGATACTTAGATAAAGTAATCACGGGACAGTCTGGCTGCTTCCTGAGTAAGTGCCAATCAAAGCTTGATTTTTATTCTCAGGTGGCATTTCAGAGTGTTGCCATAGCTATTATCCATTCAGATATAGGATGTACATCTCTGTCTTACTAATTTCCAAGGGATACATGGCTTCATAAATAATTATTAAAAAAAGTAAGAATATCCAAGAACACTACTGAAAACATGCCACTTTTAGAGTGATCCTAACAGACATCTATGGATGTCAGCCAGGATAAGTTTACTGTCTTAGAATGGTCCAAGACTCAGGACTGAAAGGATTTCTTAAACATTTGAGCACTACCACCACCACAAAAAAAAAAAATACTTTAGATCTCTGCAAGGGAAAACTGGAGCATAGATTTTTCTTGCAAAAGAAAAGATGCAAAATGTAGGGAAAAATATAATTTGCTTAGTGGAGATAGGAAATAGGAAAAAATAGTAAATATCTAGAAGCTTGGGCTGAGATTCCCAATATAGATTTTGTGATAACCTCTAAGGTGCAGGACAAGTGTTCCCTTACAAATGTACTTCTTTCTGAAAAACCCAGCAGGCAAGGGCAGAACAAGTAATCTGAAGAAAAAGCTATGAAAGCATTTTCTCTTCCTCCAAGGATTTTACTAGTGTCTGTTTCTCTCGAATTAGATGTTTAAGGATTCAGTCAGGGGGATGGAAAGATCTTACTCTGCACTCAATATTCTTTTTTCCCTGCACTGCTGAGATCTTTTTTATCCCTCATCATTTTGTCTCTGGTGACAGGAGGTGCCCAGACAGGAACCTAATGAACAACATGAGAATGAGCACAGTTACTATTTTTAAAAAAAATCAGATTCCCTTGCAAACTCCATCTCCATTTGATGCTTTATATTCTTTCTCCCTGTGCCTTTTTATGTCTGTGCAAACAGCAGTTCTGCCCATCCTACCTAGTAAGCCAGGAGGAGGAATAGCATAAAGGTTGGAAGCGATCTTCTTGGGGATAGCAGTAAAAAGGATTTGGACGCTTACTTTCTTAGACTTGTTCTTCAAAATTCTGTTAGACCAGACATATGGCATGCAAGTGTGAATGAGGACAGGCAGTGTTGCAGGGACTTTGACTTTGAACTGAAATCTGTTTCTGTTTCATGTCTTGAGACCATAACATATGCAAGGTTCAATAACCACTGATTTGACAATCTCTCGGAGAAATTTGTGTTTAAAATTTTTTCATCTACCCTTAATGAATTTTTCATGACACAGAACTGAGGATCTGACCTAAACACAGAGAAGATTTCTAACAATATAATTATTCAGCTAACACATTTAAAAAGCAGATATTTCAAAGTAAATTTGTATTCTTAAAGAGCAAGCAATGATTTAGCTATCAGAGTAACATCTTCAGTATCTGTGACAAGTAGAGAGTTCTCCATGGGTGGGTACAGTTGCAAGCATGCAGTTTTGATCACCACAAGACTAGAGACTAAGTTTCTGGAAATAGTATCTTAATCCTCAAATCAAGGCTTAAGGGTCTTGGAAGAGCTATGTTCGAAGACAATCAAGTTACTACATATACTGAAAAGCTGTGTGATAAAAATGTATGTCAAGCATTTAAAAGATATTTATACAAGGTTAATTGACAAGCAGTATGACCATTTTCATAGACTGAAAACACTCATTTTCTTTGACACTGTCTTGCTTTCACTTGCTAACATGAGGAAATTGTAATTAATAGTCATATGGCCCACATTAAATATTTGTTACCAGGAGCACTTAAAAGCTGCAGAGATCAGCTCCTGAGCCCAGAAGTGTCTAAGACTTGACTAACTGCATCAGTCTCTTTTATTTATATGCTGAAGACATAGGATTTTCGTAGAATTTAGCATTGCATTGCTCCATCTTTCCCCAGTCAGGTGGAAAACTCTGGTTGATTTAATGTGAGCAGCTGTTGGTACATAGTGATACTTTTGAAACTTAGGAAGATAGATCTTAAAATAGCAACTAGATCTGTCAGAAGACAGGACCTAGAGAAGTATATAAGCAAATTTTTACCCAAATGGACTACTGTTTCTTACAAAATCGTAAGCCACTTTTGTTAGCCAGATTTCTGTAGTGACAGAAATTAATCGACAGCACTAGCATTTTTATAATTTTATTCCTGGAAAGCTGTGTAGGAGGCTGAACACATTCTGTCTGTATGAATTTAGTATCTTGATGTTAAGGTACTTGGCAGAAGGTTTGAATTTTCAAAGAAAGATCAGAGAACACAGGTTGATTTTGTGTGGATCTTCTAAAAATATTTGAGCTATTTGAGCCTCTTCCTGGTCTGCCAGATGAGGAAGATTTTTAGAACAGAGTAGAAACCATTTTGAGCTTTCAACCTTGTCAAATGCTGTCTGACAAACCTGAAATTATTATACAAAGTGGGATCTGCACACTTTTAGTGGCTGCATTCACAGGATTAGTCTTTCTCGCATGGATCACCACTTTACAACTCTCGCACTCTGCACTGTCCTGCTGCTGCCAAATTATGTCTTTGTCTTTCTACAGACTTTTAACTGATTACCCATTATTCTTACTGCCCATCCTGATTCCCTGTTGCTCTCTTTGGGTTTTCTTTTTTTTTTTTTTTTTTTGGTTTGTATTTTGTTTTAGTTTGGTAATTTTGTTTGGTTTTTATGGGACTAGTACTGCTAATATTGATAGCAAGCCACAAACAGTAAGACCGAGGAGGAGTAAATGATTTCATCATTAAGTATTGGACTTATGCCCCTTCTTCAATGCGTGTGATGTAGAGTAATCCTCTTTAAAATCTTTTATCTGAAAGAGAATGTGGAGTCCTTCCCGGATGGCTGCTTTTTCTCCTAGAGACAGAAATGCTATAAAATTGACTGACTTTCATTTCAGGAGACGTAGTTTTTGAAAGATGTCCTGAACTGTGCTGGAACAAGATGATTAGGAGAAAATCAGTGAGAGAAAGATGAATCTGGTGTTAATGTAATTCTAAAGAAACAGCAGTGGCAGAGAAACTGGGTTTAGGACACTGCTTGTAAAAATGACTTATCTGTGCAAATGTACCCATGTTCGTAATAGTTTTACATCTCTGTTTCATGTCCACTGTCTGTGTTCTCTGTTATATGTGCTTTTGACTGCCTTGGAATGTTGCATATCTGCTAAAATGAAGGCATATTTAAATTTAATTTAATGTCACCAGTGCATTAATTATTTTAGCTACATGCCATTTTAGAATACTGTCTCCTTATATCTTCACGTTTCTGTGTTTTCTTGCAAATGGCAGATTTAAAGAATGAAGTTAAATAGCAAGCATCACATCAAGCTGCTTCAGTGATTTATATTCAGATATGCTTTGGCCAATCATCTGAAGACTATTACATTGAAAAATATTTTATTGACATCACTGATAAAAATAATTCAGCAGAGAAGTGCAATTTGTTTATTTGTTTTGTAATACATGGTCCTCCTAGCAAGTACTGCAATCTCAATGCTGTTTCTGAACACATGGTTTGGTTTTCTTATGTGCTGAATCATCCACTTGCATCCAGTGGTTGTAACTAGGAGGTAGAATAAATGGGGGGGATCTTTTAGATAGTAGCACCTGAAGGCTTATTTTGACTAGTAAAAATATCCCTGAAGTCAAAGCAGTGTTGCAAATGTGGAGTGACACAGCTCTTAATCTGTTCTTTTGGGGAAGGTCAGACACATCAGAATTTTATCAAATGGGAATCGAGAGATAGAGATATTCTTCATGCCTCTATTCTGAATCTAGCAGTTTTTCACATATTACAACAGTTTTTTTGAGTAGACCTTTATGAGTTACTGCTAGTAAAAGAAGATTAGTTTTGCTTGTGCAGTCACACCCCCACACTCTTCTGTTAGAAGTTACTTAAAAAAAATTCATGAACATGAACTAGGCAAACTAACATGAGACTTAAAAGGAACTAATCCATTTTAGAAGCTTTTCTAATGACAATAATAACAATAATTAACAGCTATATATCAGCTAGACTATTTTCTTATGGACCTGATAAAGTGTTATTACCAGAGACAAGTCCTGTCAGATGCTCTGTAAGAGGTATGTAAGAAGGATGTGGAAGGCCTCACATTTCAATTGAAGACTTGTCCAATGTCGTCTAGACCTGTCCAATCTTTTCCATGTCTGTATCTGCCCTTGCAAGTGAAAGGATACCAGGCAGTGGCTGGTACTGTGGAGACAGTCCTCATTTACTCTTCTTCTTACCTACAGTTTTTGGCCATCAAAGAGGGGCAGGTTAGTTTGTCTCAATCCCTGCAGAGACTTACTGCACTGGTGTAACTGAAGGGTAGCTCAGTCCTTCCTGAAACACAGTTGTGAACAACATTAAAATCTTAATATTTCCATGTATAATGCATTGTCCAAATAAACTCTTAACAGTGGTTAGAAGGAGTTGCACTTACACATAGATGAGAAAACGTACAGTTTTATCCACCTAGGTAAAACGATGTATATACATTTTAAAGAATAATTGTTTTTAAAACTGAAAAGTTGACACAGAATACAATTTAGCTGAGTATATGCTAATTAAGCTGATTTATGCAAGTCTGGAAAGATCTTAGGGAATAGTGGGTTAGAAGTTGTGGAAAACTAAAAATAGTGAAGTGAGTCCAATTTGATGTATCTAACATATTTAGATATGGGCAGACATTGCTTCCAGGTGACGTGTTAATTTTGATTACAGTAGATAATTATTATATTATTCTTATTATTCAAATAGAGATCTACTTGAAATTTAGCAGATATCCTATTTTAAGAGTGATCTAACATTTTAAAACATGTAGCAGAAGTACATGTTATATGTTAATATTTGTATGTCATCTAGGAATTACTGGTATGTAGATTTTAGAAAGAATTTGTATGCAGGCATTTATTATAATACCTTGGGTTTTTTTAATGTGCTTTTTCACATTAAAAACTTATGAAAACAGTTTAGTATCTAGTTAAGACTGATATTCTCTTTGTCTGCCACTCATCCTGCAGAACTCTCACAGAGATGTCGCCCAAGATTTTATGATAAATTGGTTTTCAATCATCTGTGTCCTCTTTACTTCTTTCTCACTGTTCTTCCCTAGTGTTCTCTCTGGAATCTAGTCACCAAAAGAGGAAAATCTGACAAATTTTGTTGATTCATAATTATCACATTTTGTTCTGAATAGAGGCCACAAAATAATAAGAAATTCTTCATTTACCATTAAAGAAGGTGGTTAACATCAGATAGTTCTATATATTTACCTGAAAACAGATAACATCTGATTTTCTGTGTTTCAATGGTGTTAGATATATAACAATTCACATATAGAGGTAGTTAATATTTATATATTTAATATAAATCTCAAATTCAATATTAAGATCCTCAGTATCTTAACCTTTTACATCTTCATTTCTTAGAAAGTAGAAAGCATATTCAACACTCTAAAGAGTGGCAGTTAATCTCTAGTATGAAATAACATGTGCAGTTTACACATTCAATATTTGCTGAGCATCTGGGACTTAATTTCAAATTTGTGCAGTGTTTGTGTGCATGTATGCAACTTCCCAAAGTGAGTCATATAAATGAATTTGCAGCAACAACTTTAATAAATGTTAGTTTTCTAACTAGAGAAAAACAGACAAAATTGAAGTGAGAATATTCACAGAATCACAGAATTGCTCAGGTTAGAAAAGACCTTCAAGATCATAGAGTCTGCCCTCAGTCTAACCTTACAACCCTAACTCTAACAACCCACTACTAAACCATGTCCCTGAGCAAATCTTTCATTTTGTATATAGCAACATAATGATTCCAGGACTTGATGCAGTTTATTATTGTATTTTCATAACTAAACAGTTCTTAAAAGCTCACAAACACTCACAGCCCGTATGCGCTCAGACTAAATTATGTTTTCTGTCAGTGTCGGATGTTTTTAAGAGAGTGGATGTCACCTCTCTGGTGCTGGAAGCAGGAGGGCTGCACTCTGCAACACGTGCAGTAATTGAGTTCCATCTGAGGATTTTGTGCAAAGTGTCAGACATTCTCTCAGTTCTGGAAACAAGTTTTTTGTATCAGCTGTTGGCTGCAAGTAGTAAATCCATAAACCTTATCAAAGGTTAGGGCTGGGCCAGCCACTAGAGAAGTGATAGATGCTCTTTATTAATCCCTCTCCTCTCCCAAACACGAAGAGAAAGGGAGTAAGTGAGACACCTATGGGTTGGGAAAGAAAACTAAAACAGCTTTAATGAAAATAATAACAATAAAACAAAATATATGCAAATATATACAAAACCAGTATAGAACCCAACCCCCCTGATGGTTGCATTACCATCACCACTGATGCTGTGGAACAGGCACTGGGGAAGTCTCAGGCTGGACTCAGTGGCAGACAGGAACCAGATTCAGGAGCTGGACTATGAATTTGGATTCAGTAACACGTGGATCAGGATAGAAGGCAGAATAGAGAAGAGTGCTCCTCAGATGCTGGCCATTGAAGAAGAGCTTGACCCTTCTGATCCTTCAGCTTTATACTGTATATGATGTACATGGGATGGAATCTCTCATTGGTCAGCTGTCCTGGCTGCTCCTCCCAGCAGGTGCAGCCTTTTACTTTTGGCACCCCCAGCTTGATTCACAACATTGAGCAGTGACCTTGGCCTGCACAGCAGCAAGTATAAGCCAGAGCCTTTCTGCACACACAAGCCCTTGGTAGTGACTCTAACCATGCAGTGTTATCACTGCTGGGAGCAGAGTGTGTCTGTGAAAATCTGCTGTTAACTTCAGACAGTGCAGTTAGTTAGAAGAGACAGCCGAAAGGTAGAACCACCGAACAGTTAGTTCTTTTCTAACTCAAACCAGGGGAGAAAGACACACATCCCATGCAGTATTTAATGAACTGCTGTATTTCTCTTTTTTAGCACAGCTGGTTTCTGCCTCTCTGTACTGAGCTGGTTTATCTGCAGCCAAATAACAGGGACAGCAATGTAAAAAACTATATGTTTAGTTATCTTTGCAGTATCTGCATTTTACTCTGAAATTGTTTTTCTGATAATTACTTGCACTAAATACTCACATAAAAAAAATCAAGGCCAGTAGGGCGATTGAGATCGGTGACTTGTTTGACAGTCCTGATCCTTGGTTTGTTCGTAGTTTTTATTTCCCATCTGTTACCGTATTTAAACAGGTTGAAGAAAAACTGCAAAAATGTTAAAAAAAAAAAAAAGAAAAAAAATGAAAGAAACCTAAATTAAATTAGAAAATCAGTTGAATTTTGCAGGCATCTTTGTAGCAAAATTTAATTGACGACAGAAAATATCCAGGTGATTGATTATCTGTGAACATTATAACACAGATTTGTGAGGTTAGGTCAGATGCTTAACACCTTAATATCATGACAAACAGACTCTGCCTGAACACTTGGCTGCTTTACAGAAAAATCATGTAGCTCACAGAGTCATTATTGCAGGTGGGACTCAATACCTGGCAACCAGTCATATATGTTTTCTTACATCTCTTCCTAATTCCACTCTATGATAACGTTTCTTAGTTCCACCAGAAAGCAAGTGTAAAATGGATGTAATATTTCAGGCTGGCTGGTGAGTTGTGAATTTGAAACAGTGCTAGATTATAGAATTGGGGTGTGGG
>JANHFX010016144.1:0-65118 GCA_027560015.1 Chloroceryle amazona
CTCCAAGGATGGGGCTTCCACCCCCTCTCTGGGCAACCCGTTCCAGTGTCTCCCCACCCTCATGGTGAGGAAATTCTCCTGATGTCCAACCTGAATCAACCTCTCTCCAGTTTTAATCCATTCCCTAATGGATTAGCATTAGCATTTGTAAAGTTGTTGATTTTAGTCAATGAATTATTGCACTGTGAAATATGTGGTAGTCTGCAAACAATTGGCTGGTTCCTGGGAAGACGAAAAACTCTGTCCTCAAGAAAATGGCATTTTTTGAAATTGTGTCATAATTGTTTCAAATACTCCAGCCTTCTGTTGAAGTTTACAGTTCTTAGAAAGGCCACTCACACTATGGGAATCCTACAGATCTAATGAAACCCTCTACTTTGAGTCTTGTAAGTACAAAGTCTCTGTAGTGTGGAATCCTTATTTTGCTAACGTAAAAGTTGCGAGACAAGCAACTTGTGATTGTTACATTTTTCTAACATATCACACCTCCCAGTCACTACCCTTACGTGTTGCTTTCTCAGGATGGACTGTAAGATTGCACCTAATTCAGTACAGCTATACGTTGCCTCTGAAGAGGAGGTTCCTCTAGTCCTAGCTGGAAAGTCATGTCTGTCTCTTGCAACTAGCAATTGTGTGCATAAATCAGTTGAGCTCCCTGATCTGACAGAAAGTCTTTTTTCCCTCTTTTTAATGAGTTCATTTTCTATCAGATCAGTGAGCTGTTCCACTTCCTTCTTTGATTGCACCATAATTAGATTTGAAACAAATGAATAAACAACTGTCTATGGTGGGAGAAAGAAGGGGAAGAAGAGTTCAGAGTAAGAGTGAACGATACAGCTGTGCTAGTGCAGTGTGCAATGAAACCCCACCTTCCCTTCTCTATCTAGAAAGTCTAGCAATCAAAGAGAGTTAGCAGATTGGCAGTGGCTTTACTATTGCAATCAATTATCCTGCTTCATCCTTTGGTTTCTTTTACATGTGCCCTCTTTTGTCTACAGATGCTGAAGTGTCAGTCCCTTCAAATTATGATAACAAGGCACAGTACTGCCAAAAACATCTACCATGCCCTTAATCTGATTGGATTTCCTTTCAAGAACAGCGAACCAAATTATATTATGGAAACATAAAGAAAATGTTTCTGTTATAGGATCCCATACAAATCCTACTATTTGTGTACTGCTGTCAATATTTACCCTGTGTAGCAAAGTTCAATGTTATTTTCCATGCTGTTACCAGTTTGTCTCATAAAAATGTTTTAGGTTTAACTCTTTCCATATCACTGTACACTCTGAGCTTGTACTCTAACTCAAATACAGACTTTTCTGGCCTTGTTCCATGCCAAAAAAAAAAAAGCTCACTTTATGGTGAATGAGCTTTATGATGATTTTGATTATCCAGCACTGGAGTGTTTCAACCTGGATTTACCATCCAGCTGTTCACCAGAATGCAAAGTAGTAGTAATAATAATAATAGTAATAATAATGCACCTGATTTTTTTAAAGGACTGGTGGTTAGGAACCACACAGATGTGACAATTATCACTCTAGAAATAATAGTCTTAGGGCAAACTAAAACCATCACATATTATTGGATTATTGAAGGAATGGATAGATAATAATCTTGTCTGTCACTGGTTTCAAATGTTTCAGTCCTGTATTTCCATAATAAACTATGCAGGCTTGATAAATTGTTGGGAGAGAGAAGGTGTTTTCATCTTCACCATCATAGTTTAACCCAGATACCTACTTTTGTTAATATTCATTTCCACTTTGGGGACCAGTACAAACATATTCATGCCTTGCTTCCAATTTCTCAGAGAGTGATAACTATCTTAGAACAGTATTGTCATGTTGTCCACAAATCAGTAGATACTGGACAGATTTCTGAGAGGATCTCAAGAGCCAGCAGTGACTTTAGCAGCTCAGACCTCTGCAATGGAGAGACATGACAGTGAAGAGAAACTTGTACCAACACTCATCCAGTAGCTCCTCCTGAGTTAGCAGTAGCAATCCTGTTTTAAATTACATCTGTGCACATAAACCCATTAATCTGTACTTTCCCAATGGGAATTTAGACTATGCTCTCTACTACTATAAATCAAGCAACTTTGAACTTAATGAAATACATTTTTAATAGTTTAAAATACCGTATTATGGACAGTATCAATTAGATGCAAAGGACGAGATGACTAGCTCAATTTTCATTCCTTTTAAACTTCTCTGGGGATAGCATTACATGCTACATATAGTATGGCTTTCCATCTTTATGGATCTGCTTGCAGTGTCATCTGTTTTGATTTAAGCAAAGGTTAGGAATACATGAATTGTTGCTAAGGATAAATTCATACCTTTATTTTAAACTTCCCGGTGATTTTGCTGTATATGTATCCAAGTAATGAAGGGATTTTCTTCATTTGTTTTGCCACACACGACACTAGGGAAAAATAGTGGTTTAATCATCTTAGGGGAAAAAAATAGGAATAGTAGCAACAAGTAGTAGGAAAATGTTTGGAAAAGATCTATTAAAATATATTCCCATGAAGGAAATATAATATCAGCTTGCATGATTAATTTACAGCATCTCAAGGATGCACTGAAACCCATCTTAAACTTCTTTATGTGATCAATTCCATTTTATTGCTGGAAGATTTATGCAGTAAAACAAATAAATGGTTGATTTATCTCACTGATCCACTTGTGTGACAAAGCGTAAGACAGAAAGGATGACGAGAGAAATAAACAGAAAAGTATTGATTGTATGCTAATGTTGTTTAGATTTGTGATGGCAGTTAGTTTAGACTCTCTTTTTTTTATCATTCTGAATGTTTTCTTAACATCTCAGGCATGCCATGAAAAGAATTCATTGCAATAATTATTTTTGCCTTTGAACTTGTATATTAGATTTGGTCCCAGTATATTTAGAAAGGCAAAGATCCTGAATGGAAACTGAAGTTCCGTTGAGGTCAGGAGTATATAGTGCAATGGAAATACATTATAAGTTTCCTAAGTCTTGTCCAAAGTGCCTTCATCCTCCCCCTCCAGTACCATTGTATAAACAGCCAGACGCTGCAGTGATGCAAAGGGCCAAAGCAGTGGTAGGTCAGGAGCTGAGTGGAGGACTTGTCACCATGCTGAGCACCAAATTTGTGAGGGAGGAACTCTTCATTCCCTGAACTTACTTGTAAAATTGAAGATTAAAACTTCTTAGCATTCAGAATGTGATGTTCTTTTATTTATTTGGGGGTTTTTTTAAGTACATATTTAAAGATCCTATACATTAAGTGACTATTGCTTTAACTTCACGTGTGGCAAGATTTCACCTCCAAAGAAAGTCTGTTTGAAACCTTTATGAAACAGAGGACAGCCTGCTTTTCCAGCTCCCATTTTATCTATTTCTTCCACTTAAATCTCAGCAGGTGATAACCATGACAAGTGTGTCTAGGGCTGTTGGAAAGGGATTCCCTGAAAGGCACTCTATGGGTGCTTACAGGTATTTGGCTTCTCCTGGATATCTCCCTGTCCTCAGAAGGGCTGGTCAAGCATCTGCATTGTTTGTAAGTCAAAGTCACAAGGGAGAAAATATATTCTCTTCTCCAGAGTAGTATGCAACCTTCACCAGTAAGCAGCCAGGCCTGCATGGCAGACTTTTTTGATTTCTCTTTACTTCCCTGGGATCCAAACCAGGCTATGAAGTTGCTGCGTGCTGATGCGGTGGCTGGAATGAGGGTGCATTTCAGGAGCATAGGTTATCTCTCAGTCACCTCCTGTCTGTCCTGTTCAGTGGGAAGCTTTCATTCACTTCATGGACTTCAAACTGGTGGGCACTACTGGGCCTCAGGTTAGCTTTAGAAATAAATTGGGGATTGATTGTGTCATAATATTAGATAGGCCTCCGTGAAAGGAAAAGCTGTGTGAAGATGGAAGGTGCTGTAAAAGGCTCTGCACTCCAAACGAGCTCCTTCTCATGTCCCTGGGACCAACCACAGTACTTTACTTCAGGCAGCTGTTTGGGACAGAGCAATACGTGCCTCAGTCTGTGCAGGATAGCCTGTCCTTGGCTGATGGTGAAGGAGATGGAGCTGACACTCCACTCTTCCCACCCCTCTTTGTGCGTTTGGTACAGGTAAGGTGTGATAAAAAGCATCAGTTTATGTCTCCTTGTGCTTGGAACTGAGGTGTTAGACAGCCTGTGGGTATAAAGCAGGAGTAGCACATATCCTGTCCTATCATAACCAGCTGAAAAAAATCATCTAATTTTGTTGTGACACCCAATCCAAGAAAAGAAATAAACGTTGGGGGATTTTAAAATGCAATTTTAAAGAGAAGATTACCATGGGAAGTTTTCAGCACCAGTTTTTACAGTCCCTTTCTCTTGTATTTTCAGTTACTTATTTTTCATTACTGCAGGTAGTGCAGAATAAATGCTGAAAAAAATATATTCTTCTTAGATCTAACAAATATCATACTAGAAATAAGACAGAGGATGCATTAGGGAGTGATAAATGCAGTCCTCTGAGTGTAAGATACATTTATGCAAGTTTAATTTTTTTGGTCCCATCTTAGTGTTTCCAGAACATCTTACAGAGGTTGTTGAGAGCATCTGGTTGAGCTTTTTTGAGAGCAGGTCTGGCCTTAGGCATTCCAGTCAGTCCTGCATGCCTCCAGTGTAGATTTGCTATGAAAAACATCTGCAAAATGGCTTTGCCAATTTCCACTCGCTGTATGCTTCAGCAATTCCAAATCAAGTTAACTTCGTTAAGAGAAACCCAGGTCTCTTTCTGAATTCATTCTTCATGGCAAATCTTTTTTTTGGGAGACATTCTTCAAAGACAACGTGGAGGTTGAGACCAGTAAAGTGGTGAGGATAGAGAGATGTGCAGTAGGATATCTGCTCTCTCATCATGTGCAAAACCTGTCATCATTTCTTGCTCCTAGGGCAGACATTCCTCTTGAAGCTTGTGATGCTGTATTTATCATATGTACACTGGAAGACACCCGAGTGCTATTTGCTCAGTAAATATTCTGTCACACTACAGCATTTAACATGTTCACAATTGTTTCCAAAAGCTATTTAGGCCCATGATGGGGGCTAGAACTCATTCAGCTTTATTCACCCTGACTTTACTTTCGTAATTCCTGAGGAGCATAGCCCATGGTTGATACAGAGGTGGACGAGGTCAAGAATGTGTATTTAAAATGATTTTCAATAGATTTGGTGTGGTGGTTAAGGCACAAATGTTCATAGAAATGAATTATCAGAGTATTATCCCAGGGAAATACACCTGCTTGAATGGAACCATGCTTAACTTGAATCCTCTAGTCAGGTATTCTGCTCTACCTCTGCCTGTGCAGACTTTTGTCACATGGTACATGTGAGGCAGGAGATGTTAGAAGATTGATTCTCTTCAAGGAAGTGGCTGGTCTGCTGCAATTTATTCCTGCGTGAGGTAGTTCCTCCAGCTGCCACCCTGCTTTGCTACTAGGAGCTGCAGTTCCTGGTGAGGACGAGTAGGCAGGCAGCTGTGATCACTGGAGCCTGTTCAGGTTCATCAGCCTTCAGCACACTGAAGCATTTGCACATGGCATGCTGGGGTTAATGAACTGAACTTGTAGACTTAGTGGTTAGACTGGATTAAAAATAGTTACCAGTGAAGCAAGAAACTTGTGTTCTATTCTCTTTTTGGTGTAGGAATTGAAATGTACTTTGTCTAGAGTTAAGGTAGGGAAGAAAAACCATGAAACCTTTCTTGGTTTAGATGTGCAGCCAGGAACATTGCAAGGAAGAGGGAGAGTGTGATACTACAACCTAGCACAGAGGACGTGTTTTTGATGGGATCCTTCAAAAAATAAAAAGGAACTATTGAGTAGTTCCTTACACATCATCTGATTAAAAATAGAATTGAATCTTCCGTGAACGGGTTGACATTGCACTGAGACATCCACCAAAGAAGTACTAACCAGAACCTGCAGACTCATACAATTCAGCTAAGTGCTTCCCTGATGTCATAAAATTTAATAACTCTGCTATACTAACAGCTGCACCACTTCCAGATCCTGCACCTAAATATTTCCTTAGTCCCCTTATCTCCATCTATCATTTAAAGAGCTACAGAAGTATATGTCTTATTTCCTCTTCAGAATCCCAGTGAATAACTTTCTCCTCAGTTTACAGGTGATAGCTCTGAACTATCTTTAAGGTAAAGTACAGCTCTTAGCTGACGGTTTGATATCACAAGAGGTCATCTGTTTTATTTGTGAGAGGAGGAGATGAATGGTGAGCTAGACAGTCTTTGTTCGTACAGTTGATCAGTCATAAATCAAAAGCTTTTTATTACAGATGCGAAACAGCAGAAATTTAATCAACAAGTAAATAATTGCATTTATTTGGCAAAAGGAGCAAGGAGCATTTATTTTAAATATTTGCCAGTTTCTAAGCCTTAAAGTCTTAGCCGAGAGCTCAGTTTATCTTTTTTATCTCAAGATTGAAACACTTCTTTCCGCTAACTCACAAACTTGACAGACAGAAATGTTCTGCCACACTTTTCACTTTAGGACACTATATTTTCTCTTTTCTCTGAGCAGAATATCCTTTACAAAGATGTCTGGGAAATAAGCCAGTTATAATGGTCTCAGGAGAATCTGCAGGATTGCAGAAACACAAAAACATATATTTAAGTGCATGAATATCTCAAATTAGTACAGCAAATGGCAATTGACAGCTTTTGATGAAACTTGGCACTAATTTCAGATGAAACTGGGGATGAGGCTTTAAATCAAAATGTATTTATCTCTTTGTTGACATTAATACAGAGCTGAAACTGTAGCTTCTGAATTATGTCTACTTATATTCTATATGTATTTTTTTTCCCATATTCTAATGCTGTTTGTGTAGGTTTGGCCTATCAGGCATCTGTATATCTTGTGAGCAGAGCAGTGTCGTTGTTAGGAATGACAGGAGCATTTTAAAGTCACCCTGTTTGTTAATTTCGATGGCAAAAATCCTCAACTGCAGTTTGTATGTGCTTGGCCTGCTGCATTTTTGAGAAAGATGACCTCTGGCAAATATTGATGAGTTTGATGGATTTTTTTTTTTTTTTTTCCATGCGGAGTCAGCCCAAAGCATTCCAGATGTCACAGCTCTGACTTTTCCCTGTGCCAGATTTTCAGCAAAAATTCCCAGCAACAGAGCACATTGGTGGAATAGGCAGATCCTCTGCTATTTATAGAAGGACACTAATGCAATCAAATACAACATAAGTGCACCTTGAAATGGGGAATCGTGGTGAAAAGGTCTTCTGTTACCCACTGATGTAGCTGTTCTGCATTTTGAAAGGCTGTATGAAGAACAAGTACCACAGGTTAATTAAGCATACTTTATCAGATTAAGTTTAAACACTTGACAGGGCATATATTGTAAAAAAGAGAACCCTCCTCACTTCTACCTTTTAGTCAGCTGGTGTGCAATTTTACTCAATCGGTGTGCAATTTTCAAAAGGGAAGGGAAAAGATTCAGGAATAATTTGAAATTCTCCTGACCCGAATGTTAAATCAACAACCAATCAGAGCAATAACTAATCGTGTTTGTTACAACCTGGAATTTTGACATTTAAGGATTTCAGTACTTCCAAAAGAAACTTTTAAATTGCATCCCATTATTTCTCATGTTCATGCTCTTATGACATTGTTTTATGGCATGTCTGTAGCAGCTATAATGTGTTTCATTCCTGCTGATGTGTTATAATAGGATGTATTGATCAAATCAATTTGTAGGTATACATTTTATTTTGGGATTATTTTTAAATTGTTAGGGCTTGATGCTACTGAACATCTCGATCTAGATTATAACATCTAGATCAAAGTGCCCCCTGTCTGTGCTGTAATGAAAAGAAGCTAAGCATCAAATGTACTAATTAGAAAAGCAGCTGTTTTCTTGGTAATCTCTTAGCTTGAAGTACTTTGTCTAGGAAGTTGAAAACATAATCTTACCTTTAGAAGCTGAAAAACATGCAGAGGGTTATTAAAAAACAAAACACAAATCCACAAATAAATCAAAACAAAACAAAGGCAAACGAACACAAAACCCCACAGTAAAACAAAACAAAACAAAATGCATTTTTTTTAAATATAAAACCAAAATAATCAGTGACATCCAGATTCATTCGTCTGTGTAAGGCCCTTACCAGTTAGTTACATGACTTGAGAAACTACTTGCTGTTAGACTCCTCCATCATCAATGGAGATACAGAGGTCCTTCCAAAAGGGAAGGTTCCATTTCATTTACGTGATGAAAGCAGTTGTATTTTCCTCAGTCTATCAGGCTATACATTATTAAAGCATTTGATATGATTTATGTCTTCTAACTGAAGGCACCTAAATAACCAAGATATACTCTGAAATAACTGTCTTGCTACCCCAGAATGTCTGGTTTCCTATATAAAGTGCCCTTAACTAACAAAATCCAAAGTTAAGCTTTTAAAAGGCCAAATACCAATGGGATAATTATGAGAAGCCAGGGTTTTATTTTTCAGCAGTTTCACCACAGCACAAACAGGTAACACAGTGACACTGAAAACAAGACATCTCAGTCAGTTCTTGCTATCAAGTGATGCTAATTATTCAAGTAAGAAATGTCAGAATTAATAGCACATACTCATAATAGCGTATCTTATTGCACAGTACTCCTCTTGGGATGCCAAATGAAAAAGTAATTGATTCACTTTAAACTGAAGTTTAACATTTTGAAATAACTTTTTTTTTTTTTCCTTAAGAAAAAAAATATTCAAAATCATTTTTATATGCTCCTGTAGCTATTGAGTGTAGCAGTGATGAAACACTTCATGAACAGAGTTAATCACTGGGTGTAGAGGAGAGCTGGAGCTAAGCCTTACAAATAGATGTGACTACTGGGGTAAATTTTATGCTTGTACCTTTCAAGGTTGTCTTTCAATAGCACTCTTCAGCCTGTGTTGTAATTCCCACGGTGGTCCCTGTGAGTCTTACAGCATCTGTGGAACACACCCACATTGTCTCCTACACAGAGCACATTTCCTCTCCTACTTAAAAATAAATAAATATGTCGAATTTTCTTTGTTCCATTTCTGTTTAATTAGAGGAAGAGCCAATGTCAGACAAACATTGTTTCTTGTTAGTTAAGGCTGATATGGAGACATCTCCAAGAAACTTTTAGCCTAAGCAAAGACCTGTTCTGAGGAGAATATACAGCTCTCCTTCTGACAGCAGAAACTCAAACCATACGATGTCATCTGTGCATTAGTCCTGCTCTAGATGGCATGTAATTCCTGACCTCAAAGGAAAGATTGATCGCAGCCTCTTCCATCTGATATTTATGAAATGTTGCCTAGCATGTCTGGCAGAGTCAGTGATACATTTTCCTCTTTTTCTGTTTTATCTCTTGTTTCTGCAGCATCTGAGTTTTGTGTGATTTCTCATAAAACATTCTCAAGTTTCACCCACGCAGGCCATCTGGACTGTAGTTAATATTTTAGGACCTATCCCTTTAACTTTGATGTACTTTCTTGTAACTGCTAAAACACGGTGATATCTCTTCCTTCTGTCTTGAGAACCTCCCCCTCACCAACCTAGACATAGCAGAGGAACCAAGGGCTTGATACTGCCAGCAGATGAAGTCTTTCAAATCTCTTGGATATTCTTTCAATTCTGAGAAGATCTGTGATAAGGAAATCTGTGAATTCTCAGCAGAAGAATCTTACCACAATGAAAAAAAAAACCTCCTAAGGTATAAAATATTATACTTAAAAAAATGTGTTGTATTAGTGGATCCTGGAGCTGGTTTGCTGCGTTGGATTATGAACTCAGAAATGGTACTGGGATGAACAGCACAGGTACTGTGTGATCCACCACACTGGATTCACTAATGATATTGTCAATACTATATCTTTATCCCTGTCTTCACCTGAAACTTATTTTCTTCTCAGGTTCATTGAATTTCATCTTAGTAAGTGTTTTATGAACCACCAAGGTCCATCCTACACCTACGACTGGAACAAGTGAGGAATGGAAAACTGCATTTTACTCTGATTTAACCCAGAAGTACCTCTTAAATAGCTCAGTCACTTTTGAAGTATTCCTAGGGTCTGATGTTACTATTTGTCATCTTTAGAACGTGAAAACAAGCTTGAAAGATAACAAAGGTCAGACAAATGTTTCTAAGAAACAAATTGACAGCTCTTATAACACTTCTGCTGACAAGAGCTTACTGCAATAATAAGATGCTTATCTGTGAACCCATCCCCTTGAACTTCTAGGACTGTGTGATCCCTGTAATGACTTCTTTCGTAAGGATGGACCCACACAAATGTTTCATGGTCTGTCTCAGAGCCTTAGCTAACTGAACTGCGATTTCTTGCTTCACAGACACAGGGAGTAATCACAAGATTGGTGTTTTGTTCCTCTTCCCTGTCATCTGCATGACTCAGCCCCCAGGAGATGCTCAGTCAGAAGACTGTAGATTGGACAGAGATTCATGTGGAATTACATTAGGGTCTGGGGGGTTACTTATGACCAAATGCAACACACTGAGTCACAAACAGGAGCTACTTGGGACTCTTTGTCTTGAGAAAAGACAAAAAGGGCAGAATTCAGCTCCCTGAACTCATGTGTCTAGGGCAGCCTAGGTGCTCCAGGAGCCTATTGTTCAGGACAATATATGTGTGACACAAGGCCTTTTGAAGCAGCCTCTGGGGATCAGTGGAGATGCCTCAGGGTGTCCCACAGATACCAAGCATCTATGTTTAGGCAGAATTGAACTCTAGAGTCTGAGATTGCACTTAATCATATATAAACACCTACATTTAGGTCTCAGAATATCTGAATTGGACACTAGGAGATTGTAGTAACCGAGGGATAAAAGTCTGTCATGGAAGAGATGCTAGGCTAGGAATGCCTGAAACCTGATTGAGAGAAGTTACTACAAGGTAAGGGATTCACCTCAGTTTTATAAGAGGAACATGAAACTAGACAAGGTGATAAACTCTCCAAGACTGATACCTTTGTATGGCATGAAAAGATCAAGTTCCCTTCCTTTCCTGCTTCCAAAAGCTGTATTGCAGCTGCTTTTACATAATGCTGCCTTTTGTCTGTGTAAAATTTATTATAAGTGATAGAAAATTCCTTGACATTTGCCACGGTTTATTTTTCCTCTTTTGTTGTTTGCTTTCAGTCTACTGCAGAAATCTGATCACCACAGCACTGCTTGCCAAAATAGCACAGAAATAGGGTAGGGAGAGGAATGGGTCATCTTGCCAAAGAATTTCCATCCAATATGCTGCACAGTGCACAGAGCTCTCTGCCTCCAGTAGACAGTGACACACTGGATGGTTTTTGAACTACTGCATTGCATGCATCCCTAGTTTGTGTGAGGTTTAAATATATTTGCACTGTTAATCAGGAGCCACACGGTATAATGCATTTAGTTGTCTGCTTTACCACTGAGGGATTAAAAATGTTTTAATTGGCTAGTTCGGGATAATGATCCTTAAATTCCCTGTCTCATCCTTGTTTCCAGCTTTGCCGTATTCATGCAGAACTCACAACTGGAGGCTGAGTATGAGTGGACAAAAGGATATTTTATTTGTGATTGTAAGAATATATCACAAAACAAACACAAAGTATTGCCTGAAGTACAAGAGGACTTGAAAGTCTGTCAGGTGTATGGATATTGTTTCAGGAAACAGAGAATGAACATATATTGCTGTCAGTTTTCCCCCTACCCCGTGGAGAAATATCCTTCCCTCCACAAATAGTTAAGAAAATTCTTTGTTAATCAGTACATTTTGCACTGTCCTTTCAGAATGCTTATGATTAAATGAAGGATTGAAGGAACTCCACAAGCCTTGTTTTTAATCTGATACGAGACAGGAACACTGACTTCTTAAGGAATATACATTTCACATTCCTTAAGAACCTCATGGTTTCTCTGGTGAGGTGTTTCAGGGAGAGATTTTCTCATTTTATAATGTGGCTTTGAGGCCAGGAGCAAAATTGCATAAACCTGTTGACAAGGATATAACAATCCGTTAGGCTGGGAATTTGGGGGTTTGCAGAAAGTGAGCAGGATCAATGTTTAAAAAGCTAAACTAATTTCTGCTAATCCATGCTAGTGTTGTTTTCCATGCACGTCTTAGAGAACTATCTAAACCCAATCCTGTTTTAGCAAGTTTTACCTTTAGAAAATGTGCCCTCCTTTGCAGTGAGCCTAAGGACTAAGAGCAGTGGTGGGGTTTCTTCAGTTTACTTGTAGACATACATGTGAGCTTTGCTGAAGACCACACTTGTATTTCAGTTTTCAGTGGCTGCCTGCATGCTATTTCTTCTTTGTTTTCAAACAGGGCTATGAAATCCCTGTAAAACCCTATATACTTGGCCTACACATATTTATTCCTTCTCTACCACTCCCTACAGTTGTCCACTTACTTTCTCCTCATCATAGACAAAGGCTGAGCAGAGCATTTTTATACAGTGACATTTATTTCCCATACACAAAATAATTATAAAGATTGCTTGTTAAATGTAATCTACTGCGCTACATCACTTTCTAAACTGATGTAATGACTGCTTTCTTAAGCAATAAATTGTCAGATGGAATGCATAAAGCAGATAAAGTATCTTGCTGGTGAACACGGACTATTCAGTTCCTTCACTAGCAGTTGAATTTCCTATGCTTTATAAATCAAAACTTACCTCTTTTAATCAAAAATATCTCTTTTAATGGATGAAATATCCTAAATAGTCCATCTAAAAGCATGTTGCCTTTTTGTTGTATTATTCTTGTTAACTATTTTCACAATCAATGTTAGGAAATCACTGCTGCAGTTTTTACTGTGAGCGTGGGACTAACCTTGCTCCAGATCAGATGCCCGTCAACCACACGTCACTCACAGATGCCCCTGAACAATCTGCAGTCTAGATTTGTCTGTGGACTTCAGCACTAGGCTGATGTGGGTTGTTGGATTCTTGTTTTTTTCCCCTTCTTTTCTATTAAGCAGACTAGTAAAATTAAACTATAGCCAAGACTGGTTTTTAAATTTTATAACTAAAACTCACATCACCCTCTTCATGAGATATTCTTCTGTTGTGACAATACAAGCATTATTTTAAGTAAGATCATTGTGTTTAATAGATATGTATTATTAGCACACAGAAGTATTAAGGTACTTTTTTTTTCACAAGAAGGTTTAATATAATTAAGGTGATATCTTTGTTAAGATTTGTTAATCTATAAAGAATAGGCTTTGGATGTAGGTATATAGGTGTGTGTATTCAGAATTCTGTATGCATTAAGCTACTGCATTTAAATAAAAATAGATTCTCAGGTGCATTGGCAATTTAATCTGAACCTGTCTCCTACCTTAGAGAAAAGGCTCAGGAATGGCAAAGCCAGGTTATTTCTTCAGTACCCTGAAGAAAGCCCCTGGCTATTCTTACACACTTTCAATCGTGCTAATATTGCAGTTGCTTTTATTTGAAGAGTAAAAAGGAAGCAGAGACGTAGTCATTCTTCAAGTTTACAATTCCACACCAGTTACAAATCTTTCTTAGTTTTACTGCTACTAACCTTCATATAAGTGCACGCCTCTAACCATTTTAAAAGAGAAAAAAGAAATCATATACAATCGGGCTACTTGCTCAGGGCATGTAGCTAGAGTTATTTTAAGTGTATTTGGTTTTTACCCAGCACATGAGGAATGAAAACACATTGTTTTGCATTGTTACACCTTACAAGATGTTCAATCCTCTTCATTTCCTCTTTCTATCCACATTCTTTCAAGGAGCTGGCTTTTGACATTCACAGGAGGCAGAATGAGACATGCCTGGCTTTTAACATCTCTGAATGCTACTCCAGCCGAAAATCCCCCGTGATCACCTTTCCGTTCAAGGACTTTTGAGTGTGCTGAGCAGATATTCTTGCTGCTATCTCTTCTGCCACCTCCACTGCTTTTCCTTAGCATACATTCAGATGCTGCAAAGCAGTCTTCCATTATTAGAGATGCCTAAGGCTGAGCTCTTAAACATGGGTCACCCGCATGACCCAGGGTGAAATGTAGTTCAGCTGGGTTGCAAGACTTGTTTCTAACATCTTCATTTGCTGTAAGGATTATCTAATTATAAGAACAGTCCCACTTCCTTCACTAGTGCTGCTTGTGGAGTTATGGGCAATTCAGTAGAAGGAAAGAGGGTAAGATCTGACCCAGCACGTTCCAAGACCTTGTAAGTTCAAGAAAGGTAATATGAGGCAAACAGGATTTTAACAGAAGAGGAAATTAATAATCAAGATGATAGTCGTGGCAGAGAGTCAGGGGAAGCTGAGAAGATAGGGCTAGGAGTGGTATTTAAGGGGATAAGGCACTTTTTGGTTGAGTTCTGGGTGGATTATTGATATTAGAATGTTATTGAAAAAAAACCAAATCTGATTTGCAAAGATTTGGAAAAAATATTTCCTTCTGTGTCTGACTTGAGCAGTAGAAGTTAAAAAAACCCAAACAGTGGGTGTTAAGGAAAAGACTTGTTCTCCTAGAAGGTGTCTAATCACGGGCTTCTGCTACCTCTACTTCAGGAATGCCACTTTGTTGGAGTGCAAGATAGGAAAGTGTACCTGTGTATGCACTACCTCATATGTTAGGCTGCTTTTTATAAACATTCACCTGCAAGCACAGACACTAAATTTGACCAGTCTTAGTATTCCTTGCTCTGCAGCTGTTAATAGTTTGAAAATGTCCTTCCCTTGGCTAGCTCGGTGAAACAATACAACACTACTAAGTGTAGTAGCTTCCACACTTCCTTTTTCTTGTTCCTAATAGCCACAGAGATTTTTAAGTTAGATTGTCTTTTTCTGAAGACCAAACAGTTCAATTTGCATATATGAATGGAGAAAGGGAGAGTAAGGGAGGAAGACAGAATAAATTTTCAGGAGGGACTATGGGAGTTCTCCCAATGGAACAGGTCATTGCTACTGGTTGGGTCATCACTAGAAATTTACATTTTGATTCCTGTAAAGCATGAGGTACCTCACAAGGCAGTGCAAAGTTTTCCATGGGCATTTCAATGCTATTATATCTTTCTTTCTGCATTATGCATGCTTAGTTATTCAGGGACTTAGAGCAGACAGCAGCAGAAGCAGAGGGAAAGACATGACGTTTACCTGACTTGCAGTCCGTTGGTAAAATGTGTGGAACTGTTTCCATGACGAGTAGATTTGTAAGACAGAGACTGGCCCAGCCTACATCCATCTCTGCAAACTAGCATTGTGCGAAGAAGACCCAAACCCAACCTAAAAGCTGGATACACTGATAGGTGCTATATAGAATCTGAAGACTCACAGAGGCTTTTTTTTAAGGCTGTAGTTGGAAGTGTAAAATACACAGTTTAGACAAGTAGTTCAGCTGTTAGACATCACTGAAACCTCTTGAATAGGACCAGTTACTTTGTAGGCATCCAGAAAATTTCCAGAAATCAGTGCTGGAAACATGATAGAATTGTCACAAAGTGCCAGTATAACTTCAACAAGCAGTCATGTAAAAGCACTTGGCTGCTGGAGCAAAAATAATGACTTTGATTCACTCTTCCTTTTTTTTCTAAAAATACAGCGTGGAAACCAGGTGAAAATGAGTTTTCTTCTTGAGCAGAATTCTGTGGAGCACACAGGAGTGTGGGCTTCCATCACATAAACAGCCAGATAACACACCATAGAATTTTGGTACTAGGTTCCCACTCAGTATCACAAAGTTGAACAATCTCAAGAGTTCTCCAAACTTAACAGCCAGACTGGGGAGAAATTTTGACTTCAGTGACAAACAGACTTGTGCAAGGGTTCCTAGAACTGACATGAATCCTGTGTAGAGATGGACAGAAAAGAAAATCTTGTACTATGGGGATTGGTAGTCAGGCTCTATTCGATTTGATACTGCTGCAAATTTCCTAGGCGAAGAGAAAAAAGAAACAGAACAATGCAGACACACTTTTCCCAAGCTTTAAAGCAGTTTTGTGTATGTAGTTACTTAATTTACAGGTTTTGTCTCAATCTATTGACCTAATTCATATTCTAGAAATTGCTGTCAGTCATCAAGAGCACCATTTTCATTTACACTTGCCCATCAGGGATGTGGTGCTTTTCATGGGTTTCATTCAAGTTTTCAATTCCTGAAGATGTAAGAAGGGGGGTCAGTAGAACTGGCACCTTGGACTTCAGAGGGCAGGCTTTGGCCTGATTAGGAGACTGGGTGAAAGATTCCCTTGGGAAAGAGTCCTGAAGGGCAAATGAGTCCAGGAAGGCTGGGCATTATTCAAGAAGGAAATCTTAAAGGCTCATGAGCAGGCCATCCCCACATGGCAATAGATGAGCTGTCAGGGAAGCAGACGGACCTTTGGCTGGAACTTAGGAAAAAAATGAGAGTCTAGAACCTTTGGAACTAAGGAGGAACTAAGGGAACTAAGGAGGGCTATAAGGCTATTGTGAGGTTGTGCAGGAAATGCGAAAGCCCAATTAAAACTTCATCTGGCTATTGCCATAAAAGACAATAAAAAATGTTTCTATAAATGCATTAGAAACAAAAGTAGGACTAAAGAGAATCGCCATCCTTAAGTGGATGCCGGGGGAAACACAGTGACCAAGGAGGAGGAAAAGACTGGGGTAGTTTATGCCTTCTTTGCCTCAGTCTTTAATGGTAAAACCAGTTGTTCTCCTGATACCCAGTCCCTGAGCCAGGAGACAGGGACGAGGAGCAGAATGAAGCCCCTATAATCCAAGGGGAAGTTGTTAGTGAGCTGCTGCACCAATTGGATACACACGAGTCCATGGGGCTGGATGGGACCCACTCAAGGGTGCTGAGGGAGCTAGTGCAAGTGCTCACCAAGCCACTGTCAAACAGCAGCAGTGCTGGCTAACTGGGTATGTCCCAATTGACTAAAGGTTAGCAAATGTGTTGCCCATCTACAAGAAGGGCTAGAAGGAGGATCTAAGCAACTATAAGTTGCTTGTCTGATCTTGGCAACAGAGAAAGATGCCTCAAGTGTCATAAAGGGGGCACAGAAAAGACAACCAGGTGATCAGGCCCAGCCAGCATGGGTTTATGAAAGGCAGGTCCTATTTGACCAATCTGATCTATGACAAGGCGACTTGCTTAGGGGATGAGGAAGGGCTGTGGCTGTTGTCTACCTACACTATAGTAAAGCCATTGACACCATTTCCCAGAGCATTCTAGTGGAGAAACTCTGCTCAGGGCATTAACTCCAGTTGGCAGCCACTCTCAGATGGTGCTCCCCAGGGCTCAGTACTGGGGCCAATTCTGTTTAATATTTTCATCAGTGATCTGGATGAAGGGATCAAAGGCACCCTCAGTAGGTTTGCAGACGAGACCAAGTTGGGCAGAAGCGTTGCGCTGTTGAGTGTAAAGAGTCATTACAGAGGGATCAGGACAGGCTGGATCAATGGGCCCAAGCCAACTGTAGGGGATCAAAAAGGCCAAGTTCTGGTTCCTGCACTTGGGTCACAACAACCCCTTGCAATGCTACAGACCTGCAGAAGAGTGTCTGGAAAGCTGCCTGGTGGAAAAGGACATGGGAGTGCTGGTTGACAGCCAGCTGAACATGAGCCAGCAGTGTGCCCAGGTGGCCAAGAAGGTCAACAGCATCCTGGCCTGGATCAGAAACAGTGTGGCCACCAGGAGAAGGGAAGTGATTGTCCCCCTGTACTTAGAATCCTAAAATAATTTTGGATGGAAAAGACCTTTAAGAACATGAAGTCCAAAACTAAAGACAGTGCTCAAGGTGTGGCCGCACTAGTGCTGAGTACAGGCACAATCACTTGTCCTGCTGGCCACACTATTTCTAATGGCACTGCTGAGGCTGCACCTCAAATACTGTGTTCAGTTTTGAGCCCCTCACTACAAGAAGGACGTTCACAGAATCACAGAATTTCTGAGGCTGGACCAGACCTCCAAGATCATCAAGTCCAGCCTATGACCCAACACCATGACATCAGCCAGACCATGTCACTAAGGGCCACATCCAATCTTTTCTTAAACACCTCCAGGGATGGTGCCTCTGACACCTCCCTGGGCAGTCCATTCCAGGGCTCTATCCCCCTTTCCATGAGGAAGGGCTTCCTAAGATCCAACCTGACCCTCGCCTGGCACAGCTTCAGGCCCTGCCCTGTCCTCCTGTCACATTGAGCATGTCTAAAGAAGGGCAATAAAGCTGGTGAGGCATCTAGAGAGTAAGGGTCATGAGAAGCTGCTGAGGGAACTAAACAATTAGCCTGGAGAAAAGGAGGCTCAGGGGAGACCTTCTTTCTACTGCTGCTTGAAAGGAGGTTGTAGCAAGCCGGAGGCCAATATCTTCTCCCAGGTAACAAGAGATAGGAGGAGAGGAAGTGGCCTCAAGTTGTGCCAGATTTAGATTGGATACTAGGAAACATTTCTTCACCAAAAGGTTTATAAAGCACTGGAACAGGCTTCCCAGGGAAGTGGTGGAGTCACTGTCCCTGGAGGTATCTGAAAGGCAAGTGGATCTATTGCTTAGTGAGATGGTGTAGTGGTGGACTTGTCAGTGTTACAGTTGTACTTGATGATCTTAAGGGTCTTTCCCAACTTGAATGAATCTATGATCTATGATTCTGGTTTCTGTTTTCAACTATTAGTATAAATAGTAAACAAGTCAGTTTTCTGGTCATTTTGGAAGTCCTTCTTTTCCCTTTCTTCACCTGTGTGGTTTTCTGTGGACTAATCAATTTACCTTTAATGAGGAACGAAATGGAAAGAAACAGGAGGTATGAGGGTAGGTGCATTCTCTTCTGTGGACTCTTCATGATCTCTCCTTCTTCTGTCTCCTTTCTGTCTGTTGTTCCTATAATCTATCTTACTTATTTTTCATGACTTCCTTAATAAATGATGCTTAAACTTCCCTAGCTAACCGGGCCCTTTTTCCCCCCCTCTCATTCCATTTTCTCGTGTCATTGTCTGAAGTTGTACATTCACTTTCTGTTCTCTAATCTGTTCCTTTTCCTGTCATCACTTTATTTCAAGCCTACTCTCTGCCCTGCCTCAGCATCTTAAAAATGCTTAATTGTCTCTCTTCTTTCCATCGTTTAAAGTGTTGATGCCCTATTCACACAGCAGGGATGCGCCAAGTGGAGACAGGCATAACAAGTCAGGGAAGAAGCTTTTTTTTTTTCCATGAAATGGCAAAGCTGCAGGTATCTGCAAATGAATGTGGTTGTACCCGAATTCTCTCTCCATCCTGAGACCAATACGGTAGAGAAGCACACTTTGAAAACACCAAACAGACAGTCCATCAGCAGTTTATGCTGTTACTTTTAGCTCTGGGCCATTCCAGTGAAACCCAGGAAAGATGGAGCTAGGTCAGGATAATTCTTAACACAATAGTAGGTTACTTTCAGACTTAATAAACCATAAATCGTTTGCTTTGTGTCTTGCTACCTAAAACGTATCACTGCCTTAAAAGCTGTGTTCTTTCATAATGGGAAGAAAAACAGGGGGCATAGCAGATATCCCAAGAAAGAGTATAAAGTGGAAACAGAACAATGAATAGATGTAAAACTTAAAAATAATTTCTCTTGCTGAATGTCTATTTAAAAAGGGGAATATACCACAATAATCAACGAGGTTTTTTGCCTTCAGCCTGTCTGAGGCCATGTGGTTTGGAGATCTGATCACTAGTCCGAAAAGGAAAGGCTGTTTGCAAGATTTCTGGGGTGTTTTTTCCTGGAAAAGGTGAGAGGACAAAAGCAGAAATTTATGACCTACACTTTATGCCTTGTAAGGAAAATATTCATCTATCTATATCTATCTATCTATCTATCTATCTATCATCTATCTATTTATCTATCTATCATCTATCTATATCTATCTATCATCTATCTATCTATCTATCTATCTATCTATCTATCATCTATCTATATCTATCTATCATCTATCTATTTATCTATCTATCATCTATCTATATCTATCTATCATCTATCTATATCTATCTATCATCTATCTATTTATCTACCTATCTATCTATCATCTATCTCTCTATCTACATACATACATGTACAGAGAGATCCATGTGTTTCAAGCTGTCACTAAATTGATTTGGAGGCAGGTATTTCTTTCGTTTACTGCTTTGAGGGTTAGGTTAAAAAAACCTCTCAATTTAAGCCACAGCTTGAACCAAGTGAATTGGATTTTCTTATTTCTTTTGCTCTTTCATATTCACCGTTCAGTATTTTCTGGAGTTATGCATGGTATTTCCATCAGTAATAACAGTTCTGACTGTGTGGATACAGAACAATGCCAAAGCAGAAGATAGTGTTTGAACATTCAAACTGCATTTTGTAACCATCATGCTTGCTTAATACACCTCAAAACATTTTTGTCTTGTACAATATCTGTGTAATTTTGAAACTATTTCTAAACTGATATTTTGGGTAAGCATGAGTAGCTGGCTCCTTGTTGTATAAATCAGTCATTACGTTCTCATTTGTGCTTGTGCTGTCTTCTGGTGCTCTTGTTTTCTTTAAGAGTGTGAACTTTGGTTCTGTTGCCCTTTCAAACCACTGCCTCTATTCCAGTTTCTTTTAAACAGGTTCATCGGGCAGTCCTCTGACCATTTTCATTCTTTGGTTGTGGTTTTGGTTTTATTTCTGCTGCGTAACTAAAACAATTTTCTGATTAAATTGACTATTAATAAACATTATTTCCATTAAATTACACTTGTAATAGCATCGCTAGAGGGCAGTATTGATTAAATCAGGTGCACTCTAGTGCTTATTGGAACACTGAAGGTAGAAAAGCCTCTGCTATAAACACCCTTTCTTTTTTAATAAATGGTCATGGCTTTCATGTCCATTTTTGGCCATATCCTATACATAAAAAGTAACTGTCATCTTAATTGCCATTAAATATTACATATTGTTATATCTAAAGTACGTGAGATATTGTTATATGTAATGTTAGGACAGGTAAAAGAACATTCTGTGATATTATTTTTAAGAAAAACTATGCATCGAGCTTAATAGACAGTGGATGTAATTGAAATTATTGCAAGTTTTCATTTTTACTCATGACTTTATTAGAAATAATGTATATTATAATGCAGATATATTTTTTACAATTAAAAATCTAGGCTTGTTCATATGTTGTTTCTCAGGGAAGATGTTTGCTGTGAAAAATAAATATCTTCTAATTCATTAACTGGTGATGAAAAATCTCAGTACAGTATATTTTAAAATAACGCCAGCAAAGAGAACCAGGATTGTAAATAAAGACACTAACTCATTTGTTCTTATTGATTTACAGGTCTCCTGACAAATGCAGCAACACAGAATCCTCGTAGGAGTGGTTTAGGCTCTGTGTGAGCTACTTAACTTAGTCAAGTTTCACTGCTGTTGATCATCATCCGTTATATGTCATCAACTCAACTGTCTGTTTCTCTGTGTCTCATGAATGACAGCATCATTCCTCTACATTATGAGCTAAAGTTTGTTCTGCCATACTAAGGATCACTGGACTAAGGAATATAGAAAAAGAGATATGCTTGGGCATTAGCAATACAAAAAAAAAAGTTCATGGTTAACGTTTCATCTGCGTTATACACCACTGCTGGACTTGCTGTTACCTACATGTTTTAATCCGAAGAGTCTGCTACAATGAAGAGTATCATCCCAATCAGCCTTAGAGAAGACTGTTTTGCCTATGGGAGGACACTGAGGTGCAAAAGAGAAACTCTTCTTGTGCCCTAAACTGTCTGAATTGCTTTTATTTTCTTATACTTTCAGTATATACAATAGACCAAAGAGCAAAATCTATTTTAAAGTGGACACAACCTTACTGTTACCAGAGTTCTGTCATTAAATTGTAGGAGGTCTCCACAAAGACACGATTCCAGCTTTCACAAAGCTGAGATGTTGTTGTCCAGCAGAAGTCTTTATGGAAAGCTGCAGTAAAAAAATAACTCGGATACCTGCTCTTGAAATGTCACATTCGAGAGAACATAATGGAGCACTGAGAGAAAATGACCTATGTTTGAAAAACTGGGACAAAAAGAACAGAAACTGTCTACACGGCACCTTTATTCCTCTGTACTTAGATTGACTTTCTCGTACTAAAATCATTTTCAGTTTTAACCAGTTAAACATGCCTCTTCTACAGTTCCATTTTTGATAGTTAAAGTTGGATAATACAGTATTTGCAAAGAGCATGTTTGGTCATCTGTGGCCTATGTCTCATCTGATACACCATTTAGCACCGGAAAGCAAATTAAAGAGAAAACAAAAGTAACACTTGTTTGAAAGAGATCATTAAATGTATTTTGAAAAGCCTAAAGTTATATATTTAACAGTTTTTATATGTTGTATATTTGTAGAAAATCCTATTTAACAATTAACGTGATAACTCTGACAGTCATGACAAGTGGTTCAGAGTTAAGTTGTGTTTTATTACTTCAGTTGTCTCTGAAGTGACTGGTGTCGTTTGCTTTCTTCCATTGGGACATTCTGGATGTAAAGCATGACCAGAGAGGACTGTGTAGAAAAAGCAAAGAATAATGTTGTTTATATTACATAAATGCATTCAACCATTGCACTGTTGGAAGGCATTTTTTGTTTTTATTTTATTTTTATTCTTTCGTCTTTATGTACTGATAGAGTGTAAAATATTTTACTCATTGCTCTTCATAGCAAGGTTTGGTTTATTTTCTTTTTTTTCCCTCTCTCTGTCTCTCTTTTTCTCTCCCCCTACTTTATGTAAGGGCCAGTTTGAAGCTTGTTCCTTGATCCAATTTTCAGTGGTTTACCTCATTGTTAGAAAGCCCATTTTTTTTGGCATTCTTAGTTAGTGAAAATTTAGCAAAGACAGCATAGACGAGGGAGAAATTAGGATAAAATAAAGAAAGAAATAAAACCTTGTTCCCTTTTACTGTACCTTTCGGTATGTAAGTTTGGTACATATTGATACGATGCAATCAACAAGGCAGCTTAATTTCTTCCTGGCAAATGTATTATGGTTTCAAGTATACTACCTAATACTCCAATTAACTTTTAGTATTATGCTAGTTCTATTCTACTAAAGAAAAATATATAGAGATTGTTCAAGTGACCGTAGATGAAAGGTACAAAAATCAAAAGTTGATTAAAGTTGGTTTGGTTTTTTTTTTTTAAGCCCTGCTCTAATCTGAGGCTTATTTAATGCAGAGATTGCAGGAAACATGAACTATAGATCATTTTGTCTTCAAGTAAAATAAATATATACAAAATTCTTATTTAATCTTAGGGTTTTGACCAGTGTCAAAGTAGCAATTAAAGCCCAGCCACTTGAAAAGTGTTATGGACTGACTGCACTATAAATGACCAATGTCAGGTTTAAAATGTCATGCAATAAGTGATGGTACAAACATTTACTGTACGTGTAGACCTCAAGAGCCAGATCCCTCATTCTACCAACTCTCTGTTTTGATTTCTTTTAAAGGGATTGTAGTAGCCTTATTTAGTAAACAGAACAATTAAAGATGTTACATCATTTTTGTTGCTTTACAGTATTCAGTTTTGTGTTGGTTCAGCTAAATTATGAAAAATAAAGAAAATCCTTTTATAAGTGAGACTTTTGTTCTCTGAGCATGACATCACCAAAGGAATTTCACTAGAGGAGAATAAGGTGGGGGCACTGAGGGGAAGACGTAGCGATGGAATGAGAAATTGAGGGCGTGGGTCGTGTTTTGAAATTGAAGTTTTACCCTTCTCTTTCCAGGTCTTGTGTACCTTCATTCTGGTATGCTCTGTTACAGATCAGATTATTTAGTAGACAGGTAATTTATTTTCTGGAAACCAGTTCCCACTAGTGCATTTAAGAATGGATCTCTGAAACCTTTACCTCTAAAATCATACCTTCCAATCAGTTCTGAATATGCAAAGCTTATGGGTTTGTTTTCTGAGTACTTTAAATGCTCATCGAAAGGTAGATGTACATTGTTTATAAGGTCTACTCTGGACCAGAAATATCAAAGACGAAAGATTCTGATTATTCATCAGAGATGAATTCTAGTTGCTGAGTCTCCTGTGTACAACAGACACCTCAAGGCACTTAAAACGTGTTTTGTACTCTTCCCTCCTCCCCCCAAAATGTACAGTTTTAAACAGACAAAATATACTGGCTGCCTTTGTCACTGTGAATTACTACTCTAAGAGCAGTGGTGAAATGTTTCTCTCTCAGGAGCAATATGTTTTCAGAATATTGTGAACTTCTAAATTTACCAAACGAAGTTACATAAAAGAATTGTTTGTTTCTGAAAATATTTTATGTGCCTCTTCCAAAGCAAAATTTGAAACACAGAGGGCAATGTCTTATGTGAATGCTATTAAATATCCTTCATTTCTCAGCTTGCAAATGTAACTTTTTGAAACCACACTTGAAAGGGAACAGAAGACTACAGAAAACCACATACTACACTAATAAAAACCTCTAGAAAAGCAGTAAACTCTTAAAAGTTTTTCTGAAAAAAGCTCCTCTGCAGCTGTTAGCAAAGTCAAGGAAAGATTTAACTACTGCTTTAAATATCTGGGATATCCAGAGGGGCAAATATTAACACACTAGAGCTTTCAATATGACAGATCCTTCACCAATTTTATAATTCTAATTTTAGTTTATTTTGGTTTTGTTTGTTTTGTTTTTTTTTTTCTTTTCAGAGTTCATTTCTTCTCTGCAGCAGCTCAGATTTTATGCATGTGGTATCTTCAATCATTCACTTGTTTACAGAATCTGTACCCACATGCTGCTGCATAAATCTTTAACCCAGGCACTTACTATCTAATATAGCCTATTTATCACAATCGTGACTACTCATTAGAGTTTCCAGAAGAAAATAAAACATTCAACACTGTGTCTGAAGAGCCTCTGTGGCTATGAGGAACAGATGAACTAGGAAGTGGTAAATTGAGTGGTTGACAGGAAAATCACAGCACTGACTGCCTGGGCCACTGAACTAGTGGAAAGGAGAAGGCACAAGCCAACACTGGATCTAGACAGAAGAGGAAAAATAAAAGCAGAAAATTAGAATCAGAATATTTGTTCGAGGGGAAAAAAACAGAACCAATTTTCATCACATAAACTTTTATATATATATATGCAGAAGAAGGCATTTGCTTTTAAACCTCTGTATATGATTTATATTAATAATATATATATGAGTAACAATCAAAGACCAGAAATAGGTTGACTAGGGGTGTTGCATGCCTCTACAGAAGCAGTCACTCCTCCCATTAAATGGACAAGGTGAGAGATAACAGGAGAATGGAAGCTGTTGGCACATAACCTTCTAAGATTGAAACCAGTTTCAGATGAAAGATTGGATCGGTAAGATGTAGAATGGTATTTTCTGTCAGGTTTGGAAGGGACCTAGTAGGGACTGGCTTAGAACTAGCATGAAATCATGGATGACAGTCCTGTTTTCTGATTTCCAGAGCAACCTTTAGCAGAGCAGGCTTAATCAGAGGAAAATTCCACTATTGATGAGAACCCTATAAGTTAAATAGACCCTCTAACTTCTTTCCAGGGAGCACAGGAAGCAGGTTACCATCTTTAAGGCTTGTAAGAGCCTCTCTCAGGCTGTATAAATCGTATTAGCCTGCAAACCAGCTTGTTTTTCAAGTACCTTCAAGATGAGCTACAGGTGAAAGTGATTTCCAGGTACTTTTATTCCTTCATTCTGGAAACACCTCCCAGATGCCACAATAATGGCAGTCATTTTGTGGCTAGACTTGGGTGATGTTTCTCTGAGGAGAATTATTCCTACAGATGAAAGTGACCTGCCACCTTTGTGGTGAAAATCATAAAGGCATGTGGAAGGTGTATGTACTTAATGCAAAGAAAAGAAGAAACTTGTGGGGACTTTTTTTCTTCTTTCAGGTATATAGTTATAAATGGTGATGTTTTATTTGTCTCACTCTCTTCAAAGAGAATTTATCTCACTGGAGCATCAGAACTGTCAAACTAGTTCAGCTGAGTGCTTCCTCTCAGTTAATGCCGTGTCTTAACTGGAATTTTGTTTTTAATTACTGGGCTCTTCAGGTGGCACAATATATCATAGCCCTCCCTGAAGTGAAGTTTCTGCTGCTCTTCCAGTTACTGTTGGGTGTATGCTTCACACACTAGAAGAACACAGTCTTTATATGTATTTTTTTGCCTTATTCAATTACAGAAGTTACAACTAAGTAATTATTTTGTTGATTCTTTCTTCTATTTTTTTTTCTGACATCACAGAATTGATGCTACCCTGAAGTAATGAATCTCAGACTGGGCTTAGGCAAGTAAGAATGGACAGAAAACACAGCATTCTACACCTGATTTCAAGTTGGCTCTTCAATAAAGAAAGGAAGCCAAGAAGAAAACTGAAAAGAAAGCAAGACCTGAGAACAATAAAAGATTTTTCATTTCAGAGTATCTAGTATTTAATGCATGCTTTTTAGTATGTGATAAGTGCTAGGGGAACCAAGAGGAGTAAAATTTGAAAGAAGGAAATATTTTAACTGCAGTGATGAGAATTTTACTGGGAATATAGTTGTCTTCTTTTGAGCTATAAACCACATTAGAATTTGAGATCTATGGGTAATATGGAAAAGGTAATTCTGTCACCAATTAAAAGTAAACTACAAAAATAGAAGGAAATTGTAAGTAAATGACAGTAAGCCAGAACAGACAGTGACTAATAATGAGTCATTCTGTGGATCAATACAAATTCCTGTGCTGCTTTTGACTATGAATGAAATACAAACACTGAGAGTGCATGGTTTGTTAGTATCACTAAATTGCTCAGATTAATGTAGGTATGGGAGGCATATGAAGATCTACAGAGACAAAATAGACCACAAAATTTGTTTGCCTAGGGAGGTGGTGGAGGCCTCATCCCTGGAAACATTCAAGGTCAGGATTGATGAGGCTCTGAGCAAGCTGATCTAGTTGGGATGTCCCTGCTTACTGCAGGGAGGGTGGACTTGGTGACATTTGGAGGTCCCTTCCAAGCTGGGGAATTCTATGAAAATATTACTGAAAATGGAAAACTAAAAATCAGGAGTTTCAATTTATCATTTCTCATTCCAGCAAAGCCATTGTGACTTTGTGAATGACATAGGTGAAAATGGGAAAGATGTCTTTCATTCTGCTCTTAAGAATGGTATTAATGTTGGTTTCAAGGAGCTCAGTGCCTAGGTCAAGTCACTGATTTCATACGATAACCTATGTTAGGTGTGCCTTTTCAGAGCTTAAGCAAGCCCTTAGAGGACCCTTAGGATACAGATCTATAATCACAAGGTGCTAGTGGCACTGATGTTCTCCACAGCTGGCTTGGCCAGACCATGACCACAATTTTCTAGGTTTGCTGTTGCCAATATTAGGCTAATAAAAGTGATGTTAAACCACTCCACTGTGCTGTATTGATCCAAAATGACCCGTGCAAATGAACAAAGTTGATTAGCATGTAATCAAAAAGCAACTTTTCTAAAAATGCATTAACTAACATACAAAGAACAGCTGAAGTAAAAAAAAAAGCAAACAAAAATCCAAACAAACCATAAAGGCTGTTAAAGTAAACCCACTATAATGGCAAAATAGGTAATAAGGGAAATAAAGGAAAGTTCTCTAAAGAACTTTCAGAACAACTACGAAAAGTTTAGTTGTAGAAAGTTGTCTATGTTAGGAGTAAAGGGTGTAATATAATCAAAGGAACAGTATCAGCATGTGCAGAGTCATTTACATTAGTTAAGGACTGAGCACTAGCTCAAAACAGTGGTTGAAATCACCATAAGCCAGTGTCTGTCTGTCTTCACTGCTCAGGAAGAAGCCTGTGTATATTGTTATATACTACATCTAAGGCAGAGACTATGACAAGGAAAACTTGACATTAGCTGTCATCTGAAATTACTTACTGAGTTGTGAAGCTGCTAGCAGAAGGTTGACAATACCATCCTGAGCCAGTTGTTAATGCACAAAACAGAAGCTCACAGAGCCCCAGTAAAAAAGAGGCCCTTCCCATTACAACGACTAATGCAAATGCAAGGGTAACGTATTTACTCCTGTATGTAGAGTAATATTTACTCCTGTATATGCAGAACATACTCACATGGATAGATGAAAACAAATGTGGGCTCATTCTGTCCACACTCTCTAATCACTTCTACACAAATGTATTTAAATTAGCTTCTAGAGCAGACATTCAACACAGAGTACAACTTTAATACTTAACAGACTAATTGATACGCTCTTTGCAAGCAATAAAAAAGTATAGTGAGGCTTGAAGAAAATTGTGTTTAATTTGTCACAAGTTACAGGTCTTCCTCAATGAAGCCACATAACACTTGGTTTTCACCACAGACAGATTTGAAAAGAGCAGAGTAACAGAGATAATGTAATTTCCAGCCCGTGCAAAGCAAATCAAATAGTGTGAGCTCTTGTAGGGTAGGAATTCTAGCTAACTAACAATGACCTCACTGTGTACTGGAACCCAACACCCAGAAAAATAATAAAAAATCACAGATAATTCTCATGCCACCCAAGCTCCTCGTTGTCTCAGTCTTACTCAAAACTATTACAGTCATAGACAAATCTGCAAGCGCTGAGAATTCCATGTACTCATGTGCTTGTTTTCATTTCAATAATTTCTAAAAGCTGATAGGACATGTCAAGCTCCCTTTCTTAAACAAACAAACAAACAAACAAAAACCAATGAGTCCCTTTATGAGGAAAGAGGAATGCAGAGAACACAGATGGCACGTTAGTATGTTCCAGGTACTTCTCATTTCATGGGTTCTCTGGAGGCAGCAGGACAAATGTGGGAAGAGTAGAAAGCTTTGCCTCAGGACTATTGAACCTTGGGGCAGGAAAGAAAATTTATCAAAGAGCCTGAAGACAGAAGTTTTACAGATGGATTGATCAACTAACTGGCCAACCAGGCAAGAGAAACCTGAAATGACAGGGAATATTTACAGCATTTAAGGTCATTAATCCCACTTTAGAAATCATGTGTTCTCTTTTTCATCTGATTTGTGGACAGAAAACAGTAACCCAAGGTGAATGCAGTAGTGTCCAGTATCTTGTCAGGTTGTGGAAAAGCAGGAGAAGGAACACATATGAGAGGTTGCTGGAATTCTGAAGGGAAGGGCTGTTTTTTTACAATTATTTTTAAAAAAATATTAAAAAATGTGACAAACACATAGTGTTGCTTCAGTTTAATTTACCCTCAGTATAATACTGGGATTATTGTTCACAATGGTAAATGTCTCCATCATTTCCTTGGGAAAAGCTCCTCTACAGACACCTAATTACAGGAGCAGAACCAAGTTATCCCCATCAGTCCTGCTGTCTGAAGGTAGGGCTGGGATCTTTGGAGGTACCAGCTGCAAGTGGGAAATACCTGTTGCCAATATATTACCAAGGCAAACAGATCTTTGGAAATTCATTGGTACAAAAGTGATGCCAAGTCTTAATTGTTATTTAGCCCTCAGATAATGACACATTGTTTAAAGCTTTCAAAGATCTGAAATATCACATGTGATTGATTTCTTTAGGCTGTAAAGATGTCCCTGTGTTTATAGGAATTAGAAATAACTGCAACCACACCTCTAAGTTTCTGGCACAGCAGAACCAAAAGATGAATGTCTGTTCCCTGCTCTTCTAATGCAACACCCAACAGCATCTGCTGTTTTGGACTGGTGATGCTTGAGTGTTACTGAGTGTTGCCTGTCAACTGTGATGATGTGAAATTTCCTTTGGATTATATTGTCCTATACACCTCTGGCTTGGAAAGCAGCTGCTTTACAAAGAAAAGTTATTCCTGATGCACAGTTTTAGTTCCCTTATGTATGCCCAGAATTGCAGCGAGCCGTGCAGAAATCCAGATGAGTTAAATTGCTTCTCAGTGTGAACAGCTATATGTGCTTTGGTGAAAAAGCAAATGTTTTATTGAGCTAAGCCACTAGTAAAGAAAATCTTAATAACAGGTTCTAGCAGAGGTGGAATCGAAATAGCCAAGGACAGTTTGAGTTGCTCTCTTGTTTAGATCATTGAAAACACCAATGTCTTATTCTGTTTTCATAGAATCATAGAATGGTAGGGGTTGGAAGGGACCTCTGGAGATCATCGAGTCCAACCCCCCTGACAACACAGGAACACCCAGAACAGGTCACACAGGAACAGATCCAGGTGGGTCTTGAAAGTCTCTGGAGAAGGAGACTCTACAACCTCTCTGGGCATCCTGGGCCAGGCTCTGTCAGTCTCCCAGGGAAGAATTTCTTCTTCATGTTGAGGGAGAACTTCCTGTGTTTCACTTTGTGACCATTACCTCTTGTCCTATTGCAGCGCATCACTGAAAAGAGACTGGCCCTCCTACTTCATGCCCACCCTTCAGAGATCTGTAAACATTTTGAAAGGTGATTGCTAGTAAATTGACTATTCCTTGGTAGTTCTCTTCCAAAATATTCACTTCACTGCTGAGTAGACCTTATCAGTGTTTCTGAGATGACTGAGCAATTTCATTTCAGGTTACATTTAGCATAGTGGCTGTATATTAAAAGGAAGAGAGAAAGGTTGCTTGCTTCCTTTGTCCTGGCTGCTTCACTCTGTTTGAAATGTTATTGTGGAAGAAAAGAGCAATTCTGGGAATACAAAATGCACTGAAGAGTCACGGAAGCATCCACAAAGAATGTGGATCTTAGGGACACAGTAAGTTCTTCAGGAGAACAAATGGCTACACCTTGTAGGTGTTGAAAAAGACTCAACCTAAATGGGTTGCTGTGGAGCTTCTTCCAACCCAGGAACACATAAAAACTTTCTAAACCAAAAGAAACAGAAAGTCAGAGGTGAACAGTTTTGAAATCTTTTGTTATTTTAATTTTACCCATCAGGTTAGAGTTTCCTCTACTTCAGAAATGCCTTGTTCTTCACAGAATAACCAGATCCAATACTATGAGCTGAAAGCCATACTAGATCTTACTTTGCTTACTTGCAGAAATGTGTGTAAGTGGCTCCATGACAAGGCCAGGATGTATTAATTTCATGCTGACCGTAGTCTCGTTAGGCAGTCTGAGGCACTCAGCAAGCTTCCTCTCTCCTCTTTTTTTTCCCACTTGGGAGACATTGTACCAGGTCAGGCAATGGGTCAGGAGTGTTTTCAGTCCGTAGTGTTGTCCAGACACAGCCACTGTAATAACTGCAAGAAGTTCTCAAGGAATTGTTTCAAGGATGTTCAACCTGATTTGGCTACTGGTGTGGTTTTGGCAGTAGGAAGTGTAGTGCAAACTAAAAGCCCAGCTCATGATAATGCTTCTCAGTGTGCAGTTCTAGGCCTGATGGTTAGCAGGCCACAAGTTACAAGGCTACTTTGGAGATTTTGGATTGAAATGATCTGCAATTATTGCATTATGGCTACCTTTCTGCACAGAACAGGAACAAAGGACCTCTTCAGTGTCTCTCGTTAAAAAAAAAGAAGAATCACGCTTTTCCAGAAGTCTTGTATCATTCTTTCATTGCCTGTTTTGCAGATAAAAATTAGGAATATAAAATTTAGATATCTTCACAAGCTTGTTGGCTTTCTAGCTTTCTACTTTTAAAGGTGCCTTGGGTTTGAAACAAGGTAATCAGCTTGTAAGATGATTATTTGCATCCAACAGTAATTTTTGGTGCTCTGAGAATAGGTCTTCCTCGAGAACAAACTTGAACTGGAGCTAAAAATGGAAAGAATATGGTTGATTTTTCCATTTCTTAATGCCTAAGACTAATTCAGAGTCAAGAGCTTTCACAAACTTAAACATTTAGTCATTCAGTCAGATAATTCAGAAGCCTGTGTCTAACGATGCCATCAGGTGGCACCCATCGTAACAATAGTTTGCTTTGTTATTTTTTCAAATACAAAATACAAATACAGAAGCCATAGCCTGCCCTCAACAGCTGATCAGGGTTTCTAAAAACTATGGCCATATACAGGAAGGAATATATTGCAGATCAACTGAATGCAGTGACCAATTGCAGTCCTACCATGAGCTAGAACAGCATGCTTACTACGGTACTGATGTAATTAATTCAAAATGTGAAAAATAAAATTAAAGTAACCTACACTTAGTTATTAAGAAGTCCAGCAGAGAACTCTTACAGTGACAGATAACATTAGCCTATAAGCCTTTATAACTTACATGGTAATAAAATGGGGTTACATTTTTGAATTAAATTGATAACATGACCAAATCGATTTCATTAGTGTATCTGTCATATTTGCTGTTAATGATGGCTAACAGTGGAATAGAAACTGACAACAACCCCTGAAAAACTGTGCGGATCAAAATTATATTATACTGGCATTCATGAATTTTAATACCCTTTTATATCATGATTTTTTTCTTAACTCCCTTTTCAAATTTGAAGCTTACAGGAATAGAATTAAAATTTCTACACCTGTCTCAGCTCCTATTATTTCTATTGTTACAAGTTAATAGGCTCAAGAATGGAAGACACTTCCACCAACTAAGACAAAAAAGGTCTTCCTTGAGAGTCTCTTGTGAGTGCTTATGGAGGAAAGGATGATTCTCCACTGCTAAACTGTTGACATCAGAGTAATTTCTCTTGAATGACCAGAGAGCTTTAGGACACCCACACTGCTGTTTAGAAGACTGTATGTGGAAGACACTATTTGTATTAATAGTCTTTGGTCCTCTGGTGTGTAACTCCCTTTAATGCTAATGGAAGCTCTCCAAAAATCTATAGAACATGCCTACTGTCATGAATCATCGTAGTTCTCTATTCCCTTTAGTAGGGCTTAAACGTATGTGAGGTAAAAGTGTGAAAGTAATGAAATACTCACCTCAGATGAGCAACTGAGAATGTCAAAGTACCCCTGTGTAATGAGATAACTTGACCTCTTAGCTACTTGACAATGTGACATGATATTAGATAAGTGCCATGTGAACGGAAAGGCCATTACACTTTCCTATTTCAGGTCCTTGATTAGGAACTGCTTCTTGGGTTAAAATGATGTGAAAATGTAAAATTAATAAGGAAAAGCTCTGGGGTAATCTGGGCATGGGGAAGGTATAACTTTATCTTAAAGATTTTAATAATTAAGTTGTCTTAAGTATAATATATATATATACATAGTGAGGGCATTTTGTCTGGTTTGAGCTTATTGTCTTTCTTGCTTTCATGCCTCTGTTACAACCAGGAGCTATGATAGCAACAAGTTCAGAGATGTAGTCCATACAGCTTAGATGGTAGGGAGAGAAATATTTAGTCTGACATATGTTGTTCTGTCCTTGTGAGGATGTTGGTCCTTGCAAAAGAAACTTCATCTTCACTTCTATGCTACTATTAAGAAAATTAGTGAGATTTTAGTGAGATTCTTCCTGTACATAGTCTTGTAAACTCTAGACTCTTCACAGAGAGAATGTGTTTCTATGTACATGTTGATAGTATCTAGTAAAATATTGGTGCTCTTGGAATTCAAGGTAATATTATTTCCATTTTATATACGTGGTGGAATGACTTTGCCTGCAGACAGATGCCTATGCAGCCTCTCTCTTACTCCTGCTCCTCAACAAGACACAGGGAGATAATTTACCAATTACCATCATGGGCAAAACAGACTGCACTTGTAGGGAATTAGTTCAATTCATTCATCAATTAAAACTGATCAATACCACCAGGTCCCTTTCCAGCTTGCAGCTTTCCAACCACACATCCCCAAGTCTGTAGCTTACCATGGGTTTGTTACAGCCCAAGGGCAGGACTCAGCACTGGACCTTGTTGAACCCCATGCAATTAACCTTGGTCCACTGATCTAACCTGTCTAGGTCCCTCTGCAAAACTTCCCTACCCTCTAGAAGACTGACACACCCACAAATAAAATATATATTCTTTAAGTTATTAAAGAGAACAGGCCCCAGTACTGAAGCCTGGGGAACACCACTTGTGACCAAACACCAGCCAGGTTTAGCTCCGTTCACTACCACTCTTTCAGCCCCCACATCCAGGCAGTTTTCTATCCAGTGCAGAGTGTATTTGTGCACCTGGAGGAGACAAAAGGACAACTGTGGTGAGAAATTAGCATTTCTTTACTCCATAATTGGAGCAACCTAATGCCCCTGGTGGTGTGCTCTGCAGAGATAGCAGCAACAGGCATGTCCAGCAGTGTGTATCCAGCAGGGAATTTATCTCATTTGGGTATTTCCAGACAATGTTGATGTTGCCTCCCAGTTGTTCCACTGGACTATTTCATCCAAAAAGCTGCACAAAACCTTACTTTCTCTATCTGCTGTGAGTGTGTTTGAGTATTTTCTTTTTTTTTTCCTTTTAATTGCTTTCCCCCCCTTAGAGCTGTCTTCATTAACTGCAATACAGGGGATTTAGCCTGTAATCCAGTACATTTTAACAGCAACTGTCTTCAAAAGAAAAATCCACTGATACTCAATGCCACTTAAGTAGCAACTTCCAAAAGAAGTTAATTTCCAAACTGCAGACATCAATGTAAACAAAAGTATGGTGCAGTTTCTTAACAGAGGTGCTGAGATCTGAAGGAAACCAGGACTTAAGTAAATTAGTGAAGCAAATAGTATCTGGTTTTACTTCCTTGACAATCTCATTTTGTACTGAGCAAAATTCTCTTTCCCAAGTCTGACATCTCCTGCCTCTGGGGAAAATTGTAATCCCATTGGATTGAATAAGGAAAAGCAAGACCCTTTGATAAAGTATTTGCTCCCTTATACAGAGAACTCCAGGTATCTGAGACATAGGCTTCAGAAGTTCTTTGACTGTAGGTTGCAGTCAGTAGAGTTGTCTGATCATCTTCACAGCCCTTCTTTGGACTTGCAGGTCCATGTCCAGTGCAAGACTTTCTATTTGCCCACGTTTGCTGAAGACTAGTTAATTCATTCAGAATATTCTATTCAGAACATCTCACTGAGTTTGAGGTTCAATACTGCTGCCCATTACTGTGTCCATTCCATGGGAAGTCAATAGCAATAAGCAGTCCGTAACAAAAATCAGTGGGAGATGAACTGATGGTCTTGCTTTGGGAGGGAAGACCAAATAAGAAGGCCTTGTAAAGAGGCCTTTGTAACCAGGGCCTCTCCAGGCTTGTTATAAGCTCCTTTTTGATTCTCTAGTAGGAAATACTGGAAAATACGGCAGCAGCATATTCATGCAATGCTCTTCACAGGAAAGCAAATATTTGTATAACTCAAAAATCACCTGACTTGTTCACATATACGTCCTTTCACAGAATAGCTCAGGATTGCAGGGACCTCTGGAGGCTGTCTACTCCAACATCCCTGCACAACAGAAGGTGAACTACAGCAAGTTTCTCAGGACCTCGATGAGACAGATTTTGAGTGTTTCTGGTGATGGAGACACCACAACCTCTCGCAACAATTTCATAGAATCATAGAATGGCAGGGGTTGGAAGGGACCTCTGGAGATCATCAAGTCCAACCCCACTGCCAGCACAGGAACAGAAAGAGAATGGCCCCTTTTACTTCAGAATTCTTCTACCCTTTAGATATTTGTAAACATTAATATCCCCTCTCAGGCTTCTCTTCTCCAGGCTAAACAGCCCCAGGGCTCTCAACCTTTCCTCACAAGAGAGATGTTCCAGTCCCTTCATAATCTTCCTAGCTCTCCGTTGGACTCTAATGTTGCCCTGTCCCTCTTGAATTGGGGAGATCAGAACAGGACACATTACTCCAGATGTGGTCTCACCAGTGCAGAGTAGAGGAGGAGCAGACCCTCCCTTGACCTGCTGGCCTTCCTGGCCACAAGGGCACATTGCTGTTCCGTGGAGAACTTATTGTCCACCAGGACTCCAAGGTCCCTCTCCATGGGGCTGCTTTCCGGCAGGTCTACCCCTAACCTGTACATGGTGATGTTCCTCCCCAGGTGTAGGACTCTACGCTTATCCTTGTTCAACTTTTGCCCAGCTCTCCAGTCTGTCCAGTTTATTCCAGTATTTGATCACCCTCGCAGTAATAAATACATACATACATAAATCTTGTGTTAAATTGGAATTTCCCTTGTATCAATTTGCCTCCTGTCCTACTGGGCACTACTGAAAAGAGTACTTCATCACTACTCTACATCACTACCTAGCAGAATAGAAAATTAGAATATTCCAAATCAGTAACTTTAATTACACATAACATTAAATTTCATTTTAGGGGTAAATTTTTATGTCTTTCTTTTAAGTAACTTTGAAGTGGTCTTTTGAGATTAACAGAACAAAGATAAATCAGGCTGACTAATCCAGTGATGTATTCTCTTAACTTCATAAGAGAAAGGTACAGACAAAGAAACAAATTGAGTTAATTTTGTTTTCTGGTTTTCAGAGAGCAGACCCTTAATCCAACTCACTTTATGCAACACTTCAGAGCCTACTCACAGCACCAGCTTTCAGTCTCTCGTCCAGTGGAATTTTGTGTTAGCCTGCAGTGGTTTCAATAGCCGACTTGAGGAAAAAGACTTAGCTGGTAGTATAGTCAGAGCTCTACTACTGAAAGGATTTATCTTCTCTGAAAGGCATCAATCTGCAATATAAGCAGGAGGAAGTTTAGTGATCCACAGAAAGGAAAAACAAAGACAATTTTACTACTTTCAAACATGAACTGTCCCTGTGTGGAATTCTTGTGTTTCTCTGCACCCAACTCCTGAATCCAGGCTATCTTAACAACTAATAGCTAGGATCACCTGCGTACCAGGAATTAGCATAGCACCCTCTGTAATGGAATTACATTCTTACAACACAGATCCCTTGCTAATAAGCCCCTCCAGAATTCAAAGCGTGCAGGGGAATTATGCAGACTACTCAGATGTCTGCTCAGGGTTGCTGCTGTTCTGGCAAAATGTAGGAGCCCAGGATCAGTAACATGTGAATGTGCTTTGCTGTAGCAGAGACTTGGTTCTGAAATCAGAGAGCTATCCCTGTATGACAACAGATTTAAGCTGATAAGCTCTGCTGGAGTCACACTGGCTCTGCGTAGGATAATTTTGTGATGTACCATTGTATGTGTAGAATGGAAAGCTGGATTTGTTCATTTGCTTGGTAGTGGCTTGGCAGATGCTGATGTGGCTACAGTGACAACCATGGCATAACAAAAGGACAGAAATCATGACCTCTTGCTGCCTCTGTGAGTCTGCATTGTCTTCATACTTGGTACATAGCCTTTAACATTACATTTTTATATGAGTTTCTTCCCTTTCTTAAAGGAGATTAGTGTATTTCCCCTCAATGCATTCAACAGTACATTCTGCTTTAAAAATACCCCATAATTTTTAATAAACTTTGCAATATGACTACAGGCACATATTGCTAATGTCTATAAGTCCCAAGTACTCTATTTGACTACTACTTCAAAACATACATAGACATTGTTCAGGGCCCTGTTTAATGCTTATAGCCACAAGATACAAGAGCATTGTTTACAATCTAATACTCTAATTAACGAGTATGCAGGAATGAGAAAGGGATCAATATCTAATATGTTTTTTCCATCTGCTTTCCTCATCACTGCTAACATGTCAGAGAATATGTCAATACTTTGATCTCATACATGTGTTCTGTTGCTTTCCACTGATACAGACAAGGTCAATTGTGATATAGGATACTCTAAATTCTCTTCAAGTTCCTCAATTAATAGGTTGTTATCAGCCAGCATATTCAAAAAGGGAGAGAAAAAAAATAAATGGATCTCAGATAATAACTCTGGGATATCTTCAAACAAAATACATCTTGGATTTTAAGCATAGAAACATCACATGATTACCTGCAAAAATGTTTGACAGTTCAAAGGTTAAATAATTGTTGGGTGTTTTTCCGTTGAAAGTATCTAAAAGCTGTCAGTTTTATACTAAATTTACATGAATGTAGTTTCACCATAAATCTGATGAAACTCTAGTGGAAATCTTCCTATGATACAGCAGGCAATTTACAGAGAACACAGGAATGTAATCTTTATTGTTCCAAAACCTTGCAGTTGGCAGGATTGACAGTGGTAATCAACCTTTCCTTCATGCTGATGGTTACTTTTTGTTAGGCTGAGCTCTTTCCCCAACTGTGCAGAGTCCTGTATGATTATTTAATGCTAAACTATTATTGAGAATGATTTGTGGTCATACAGATATAAGAAATTTTATCTACATTAAAGTTATTGTTCCCCATTTGTATTTTGTCATATTGTTCCTTCAGTTTGCAGGGCATCCTACTTCAAGACTCTGCCAGTGCTTCTTTTCCCTCAGTGTTTAATTCTTCACCTACTTTAACACAGCCCAGCACTTACAGAAGGAGGTGCAGTGTTTACTGAGAATGAAGAGTGTCCCTACATTCCTGGAGGGCAGCATGTTTGCAAAGAAATTTGAGCATATGGAAAACAACTTAATGTTGTTGAAGATGTCTGACTGCACTTAAGCCTTCAAAGACATCAGATGGATAAAATTCTGACATATATACAAATGAGATTTCTTTCACTGATTTCAAAAGGGCTGGAATTTCATTCTTCTGTTTAGACTTCCCTTGAAAAAGAGAGTTAAAAGGAGTCAGGTCCACAATGAGCACAGGAGTAGCACTAGCAAAGGTGCTTCAAACTTTCTGTAGTAAACAATCCATGAAAGGCAAAAGAACACAAATAAAGTGAAGGTCAATGGAAGGATATAAAAATATGGGAGTATATGGAAAATTAATCAATCTCTTTTCACAGTAAGGGTACCATTTACCCATGAGGTTGTAACAGGTGTGGAATAATAAAATGCACCATTTGACTTTATTTTCTTGTAACCTTGGACTTCAACAAAAATCTTGCTGCGACTTATTTAGAAACTTGTGTTATCATTCTTAAAGTCTTCTCACAATAATTTCAGGTGACCGCATGTTTTCTTTTTAACATTTTCTAATTCTTATGCCAAACCCAAACCCAACATCTTAGAGAGAAGTAGATACTCACATTAGGGTTTTTTCCCAAACATGTATAAAACATACTGTCTAAATGAAGACTTTATTTACTTGGTAAAATTTTAACAATAAATAAATAAACATTTTTAGAATTTTTACTTCTATTAGAACTCAACTGCTGTAAATAAATATACATCACTCAAATAATACTAGCATGAAATAGATTATGTTTCATTAAACCACTCAGGGATGTAGCCTAAAGTACTGTAACTGAATTAACCTTTAGAATTTAAATACATAGAAGGAAAATAATACATTCACACAGTTAATATAATGTAAGTGTTGATGTATCTGAGGTCAGTGATAAAAAATTGAAAGAACTAAGTGGAAATGCAAGCCATGCAATATGACATAGGCATATGAAAGAAATTTCGAGATAATGGGCTGAGAAAGATCTAGTGTGAAATAAATAGCAGGTAAAGTTAATCTAATCTAAATTTATGTACTTAAAAGGCATCTTGAATAGGATTTTGCTTTCACTGCCTCAAGCACGGGTGAGCTTTTCTCAGGGCTTCCCTAATACTCATTGGAGATGTTGTAAGTACAAGTCACGGTGTCATGAGAACATTTTACCTTATCCTAAGGATGATACCAATATTTGGCCCAGTGAATTGCTTACAAATTACTAGCTTGATCTCTTGACCATAATGAAAGACTAAACAACAAGCTATGGAGTTGCTTACAATCTTTACTACTAGAATTAGGCCATAGTTTGTGCCTATTATAAGCTGTTTATAAACCTTTTTCAACCAATAGATCGACTCCAGAAGATAAGTTATATATTCTGTTGTAGGATATGTGCCAGTGGTCAGGGAACTGAATCTCTTTGTAGGTGCTGTAGAGGAAGCTTAAGTGTCTACCTTCAGCCAGATTTCTAACTGATATTATTTGTACTTCTGCATTTCAAGATTGGTAGGTTAATATAAGTAGGACAATTCCCTTCTGCCTTAGTTAAAGGTGTCTCAATTCCTCTAAGTATGCTCTTTTCTTTATAGGGTAAATCATTACGATTTTATGTTTGACTTTTCCTGACTAACCACCTTTACATTGTTAAATGGATGATAGAGACTCTATAAAAGACAGAAAGTAATCTAGGATTGTTAATTTCTATAGCAACTTTGTTGGGTTTTTTTCCAAAGCCTTGTAAGATGAAGTGTATTTTCATGCTCATGAAATTCCTGAGTCACTGGAGGAGATTGATTAACTACAATAAGAATTTTATCCACCAAGCAGTTCAATTAGAGGAGAAAAAAAGGTCATATTCTATATGGAGTTACTGTAGTTCCTTGAAGTGATCTCAGAGGGACTGAAGATAGTTAATTTCTTCAGTTACCAAAGTGGGATACAGGACTGTTCTTTCACTTTGTTAGTGTAAATGTTCTAGTAAAAATGTTTTCCATAAAATCTGTGGAGAAGAAGGATGGATTTCTAATCAGCAGTAAGCACATATGTACACACACACAAACCCAGCTCTGTGAATATCTCTTGTTCTTGTAAAGTGCTTGCCTAAGAATGGTGGCAGGACCATAGTTTAGTACGCTGAGTATGAGGATATCAAAGGACCACCAAGCCCAGATGTATGAAGCAACCTTTTTGTCTTCATTATGTTCACTTTCCAGTGACATAAAATCAACACAGATCCTGCAAAGCATTTACATGCGCTTGAAAACTTTAGAATCTTTGCTGACTTCAGTAGGAATACTAATGTTTTCAAAATTGAGCAATTGCCAGGCCTCAGCTGAATAGTAATTCCACAGCTGGTCATGAAAAATTTGAACATACAGACTGATAAAAATTCCCACATCCTCTTTACACTCCCTCTTTCCATTCCCTATTTCCAGTCAGCTCGTTAACCATAATGTAGTGAGCTGGTGGCCAATACCATGTTTTTCCTCAAATGAAATATGTTTGACACGTCACTATAGAAGTCTTTCACAACTTCCTATTCCTTCTAAAGGTGATGGAAAAAAAATCCCACAGCCAGCCAAGTGTTAGCCTTTCACTCTCACACGCAGTGTCTTAAATGGGAGTTCTTTGTGCAGTTGTGTTGTAGAATCGAATCCATAATCTGTGATTCAAGTAGAAACACATAACACAATCACCCCTCTCCATGAGTACTGAATAGCAATGTAAACCAGAGGCTTCTGAATCAAATAATTCATGTGCTTCTCTTTTTGTTGACTGAAATAAATGAACGTGAGGTCTAAAGGTTCGGTAAGGTGGTGTGATTTGAGAACAATTTATTGTGTAAAAGAGCAACCAGTCAAAAAATGTTGAATATAACATTGTTAAAAGCTGAAAGGTTTTAAAGCTAAATAATTTAAAAGATATGTGATAGATATTAAACACCTCTGAGATGGAAAAAATGCTGTAGGCAAGTGTTCCTAATAAGTCTAGTTTGGTTAATTATTGCCTGAAGCATTTCTGAACTAATTATTTACCTCCAAAGGGGGACCCATGTTTTCAGCACTGAAGTGCCAGATATTGATTTTCTTTAATTGACAGGGTATAGTGCTAGACAGACCACACAAAGCTGAAGGTTAAGCCATTTATAGAAAGTGATAGCCAGGGCCTCCGGTGTCACACACTGCACCAGCGTGAAAGGGAAATCCAGACCTGGAAACTCTGCACTTGCAGGGAAAAGGATTATTTGTCTCTGTCATCTGCCCTTTATGGTTCATTTAAAATCTTAAATAGGCTGTGTAAATTAAGTGTGTATAGTAGCTGCACAACTCCCAAGTCAAAGCTAGTGTTCTGTTCAACAGGAGAGCTGGAGTATTTTAGCCTTTTAGTTACCGAGATGATGTTTTAAATATTGCAAGTGCCAGCATACTTCAAACTATCCTCAAATCACATTTGATGCATGGACAGACATCTGCCAATTAGCTAGAGCTATTCCAGCCATCAGGAATATACAAATAATATAAACAGTGATACATGCAGTATGGCCTCTTAATGCACTCCGTTAGTGCCAGCCCTGCTCATTTGAACCCTTGAGCAAAACGAGAAGCCAATTTCTTGTGATTTCTTGCTTTTTTCTTCAGTCCTTCAGTTTCCTTTATACGATTTTTCTTTTCCATGGCAATTAACTTGTGCTTAATCTTTTCTCTTTCATACTCTACTTTTGCTCATTTCCCAGCTATCAATTTCCATGTCCTGCTACTTTCTTTCCACTTTGCCCCTCTCATTTAAACTCAAGTACAGCTAACAGGAATCCAACTGATATACTCTGGCTTGGAGCAAGGTCACTATAGGTTTTCTCTGTAGTTAACAGCGTGAGACATACCACCAGAGATTACTTGCATCTTAGGTGGGATAAATTGCCCTCTGAAGGTTCCTATCTCTAATTTGTTTTTCTGTAGAGGGAACCTGGAGTGAGTGATGCTCCTAACCTAGCAGGCTGTCTTGGGTGAAGTGGAATGAATCCAGAACTCACTCATCTCCATATATATTTTTTTTTTTAAAGGCAAATGACGTTTGTACTTTTATTTCTCATACACCTTCATTTTGTCTTTCCTTTCCTTTTTTTCTTTTTCTTTTTCTTTTCTTTCTTTTCTTTTCTTTTCTTTTCTTTTCTTTTCTTTTCTTTTTCTTTTTCTTTTTCTTTTTTCTTTTCTTTTCTTCTTTTCTTTTCCCTTTTTTTTTCTTTTTTTTTAAAAATTGGTTGGGGTTGGGGTTGGTTGTTTGCTTGTGGGTTTGGTTTTTTTGTGGTCTTTTTTTTTTTTCCTTTATTTTTGCTTTTCTTTTTCTTTTGTCTATCTTCTGCATTGGCTGCCTTCACCTGTATTTGATCAGAAAGATCTCAGACTGCAGAAATCCTTAACTGCCCACATGCCCAAACTGGGCATCGTCATCACTTAATTGAGGTATCCTCAGTTCCTATGCAGGAAACAAAGAAATACAGGCATTTGAAGAACACAATATAGATCACAATGCTCTCTAATAATGTCTGCATCTCTTCACTTGTTGCACATAAAAGTACTAGAGTGCTTGTGATTGCGCTGTAAGCAGGCTACTTTAATGTGACTAATTCCCACCCAAGATGTAATGAGATTCATTCTCTTGGGCTGTATTAAAAAGGAAACTTTGGCGAAGAGGATGCATCTAATCTCCATCATCTAACTTTTTACCAGTGCCACTCTTAAAGAGAAACATATACCATGTCTTACATATAGAGTTGAGATACTGCTTTGAGAAATAATGCAGTAATTTCTACAAATAAACAAATCAAAGCAAATATTCTGCAATGCATTTCCTTGATAATAAGTGAACCACTGCTTTCTTTTGACCCAGACAGGACTTCTTTATGGAGAAGATGCACAGTAAACAGAAATATACCCCCTTGCAAAAAAAAGCAGTCATTCATTCTTTCTCATTCTTTTAAATTGGGAACTATAGCCAAGTTTTATAGTCATAGCAATATAACAAAATAACCATGGAAATGTATTGGCTTGGTCACAATTGTCAGTTATCCATTGTTTAGCATAAAAAAAAAAATGATGATAGGAAGAAAATTATATATTTGTCTGTTCTTTTTGGGATATAAAATAGGTTTATGTGAAAAATATGCTCTGTTTAAAGCAGGTTGAACAGCAAACAAAAGCCCAGCGCCTATTCTGAAGACCTTTGGATTTGGTTCTTATTTCACATTAGCATCTGGGACCCATCTTCACCTAAAATGCATATATTTGTGTAAATGGAAGTGTAAAGAACACTGTATGCTGAAATTGTAGCATCTTAGAAAATGCTGAGTTTCTTTAGTGGCAAACAATAGTGTCTTTGAAATTTGCTTCACTAGTTCTTAAAGACTAAATTAGAAACAATAAAATGGCTGTTAAGCTCCTCTTACATGTTTATTGGCTTATGGATAATGTGCACTGTTACAGGGTAACCATTGGTATCATGACATAATAGACCTCTCAGCCTCTGATTTGGTCTATAAATAGTGTGAATCTCCTTTCGAGATGCTAAATTAAATGAAAGTTCAGCATTTTTTAAGCTATTCAAGCCTGTTGAATTTCATTCTCTTTCAGTGGACTACCCACTATATTCACTTACAATACCAGGATTAAGAATTCGACATGCTCTATTACAAAGTGGTGATACAGTTGCAGAGATTATTCTCATACAAAGGATTATTCATATACCAGCGAAATAAAGGTGTTTTCTATCACTCTCAACTAATGAAAACATTTCAAAGAACTCTTTTGTTTTTCTTTGCTGTTCTCTGAGACATATCCACAAATTATTTCAAATAGTTCATATCTCTGTATCGATTATTGTTCTCAGATGCTTCCTGATTTTTTATGGAATTAATTCTTTTTTGAGCAGTCTTTTCTTCTTCTAAGTCATTTAGCAGGGCATCTTTTTTTGTTATTTTATTTTAATCTAAAATCATATAAATAGTCTTGGAAGAATATGTGTCTGATTTTGCAGGATATGCCATCTTTCAAAACTGACTGGCTACTAATATCCATTAATTCTAAAAAGCTATAGTTCAAAAGACAGAATATAATTTCAACTGTTATGGGGGGTTAACATTTTTGGCAAATTAATAGATTAAAAAGTTGTTACTTAACTGCAAATCAATATTACGTGATATAGATACTTAAACTGAAGGTTTAAACCTGAATGTTATTTTTTTCCCACTCTATGTTGTCTAGTCTTCTATTTATTCATTTATTTAATTTCCATCTATTAACACAGTGATGCGTTGAGGTTTGGTTGTGTTTTTTTTTTCATGGTAGTAAACAGACTACATCTTAAATATTACTCTAAAATGAAATTAAAAGTAATTTTTTTCTTCATAAGTCTTTCATTTCCCTTGCCCATCTTATTTTAGAAAAGAGCTAAGACAGTAGTGATTTCTTCTTTTAACACTAGGTGGGGTTAGCTTAACTTCTGAAGTCAGTTCCCAGGAGTCTTGAACATTTTCTGATCTTCAAAGGTTTTTTTTTTCCAAAACAGTGTAACTAGAGTATGACTCAGTGAAGAATCAGAGGGTTTTTTTTTGGTTGTTGTTTGTTTTTTTTTCATTATAAGCTTACACAATGTAAAGGCAAAGATGTAAAATCTTTCTAAACTTCTTTTATATTTAGGAGATCTGTGCTGAGCTCCATGGAAATAAATTGGGAAGAGGAGAATATAATTCCACCAGTGATTAAATTTTCTCTTTAAAACATTTTTCTTAAAAATCTGTGTGCATGATGATGCCTTTCAAGAATATCTAATTCTACTGCTATATGTCATTCCAAAATGTTAACTTTCATAAATAGTCAGCTTGAATTCTTAACTGCAATTGGGGAAATATAATAACATTTTATCAATCTGTTTAATAAAAATTTGTAATATTGAAAGCTTCTGACCTAAAAGATCTGAAGAACTCTGAAGGCTCCTGTTCATTGATGTGGGACTTGGCAAGTAAATAATTTGTCTCATTTTTTTCTGAAATTATTTCAGTTCTCTTTTGAGAGATGTTCCTCCTGGGAAGTACACAAAGGATGTCTTAGGGAAAGTGGGAATGGGATTCTCATGTTTCTGAGTTTGTTCTGTTATTGACTGTGGTGGCTTGACCTTGGCCAGCTGCCAGACACCCTCTCAGCTGCTTTCTTACTCTCTCTCTGCAACAGGACAGGTGGAGAAACTATGAAAATTTCATGGGTCAAGAAAAGACAGGTAGAACATGTACCAATTTCTGTCTTGTGCAGAACAGACTTGATTTGGGAAATTAACTGAATTTGTTGCCTATTAAAATAGATTTGGGTAGTAAGTAACAAAGACAAAATCAAAGCAACATCTTCCTTCTTCCCAGGTTCAGCTTCGCTTCTTCATTCCCAACCCCTCTACCTCCTCCATTCTGCCATCAAGCAACACAATGTCAGTGGAGAACTTGTGGTCAGCTCCTCTCTGATGCTCTAAATATGTTGAGGTATAGTTACAGACCAACAGCCTGAGTGTGAATGAAAACAAGATTTGGTCCACAGAGGAACTTACTCAAACATTCCCATCTTTATTTAGGGAATCAGGCTAGACTGGAGCATGGCATTTCAAGCATGCATGGGAAAGCAACAAGTCATTTAATGTATACATGATGTTTACTTCTGATTATAATATCTTAAAGTATTGATAAGAAAGATAAGTTTTCATTTGTAGGGTACAGTTGTTCCCATACATTTCCTTCCCCCTTGTGATAGCAGCCCCAAGAAAAAGGCCATATCAGAATGATGTAATGTGAAGGATTCTCAGATGTAGCTCTAAGCTATCTCATGGGTTAGTATAGCTCCATGAAAAGATGTCTGCTCTTATCTTGAAAGCTATATATCCACATTAAGCTGCTACTGAGGATACTTAAAGGATGAATGCATTCTCAGCTGTTCTCACAGATACCAACATATGAAAAGAAAGCCTTGCTGCAACAAAGAGTGTGATCCTCCATTCTTCAAACCATTATTTGACAAGGGACAAATGTAGAGACCAAAAATGTTAGATTCTAGAAAGGAAGTTAACTCAATTTGTTGTTGAAAATATTTTTGGGAGTAAAAATGTTTCACTACTTGTTTTAAAACAAGAATAACAAAAGGAAAAGATCTGTGTCTATGTAATTATGTGCCACCTCATCCGTGGCAGAAAGCATTTGTTAACAAACAGTTCCTTGCACTGTGTACTCAATAGCATGGTGTATATATGTGTAATCAGCTGTATGGAGCAACAAGAAGTGAATTCTTAAACACTGAACTACTGGAACATGACGTGAAACTACATAATGGGGTGTGCAAACACGCTTTCTTGCACACACACGGCTCGTTTCACCCAGATAAGGGAGTTAACACCATAGTTGGCCTTATGAACACATTTTCTGAGAGATGATGGGCTCAAGTTAATGCTTGACATATGCTGGATGAGTTTCAGAGGTATTCTAATTTGCACTGCCAAGCAGTACCTTTCAAGTTGCTGATCTTAAAGCCAGGATTCTTGAAGTAAATAATGAAATTTCCTTTTCCAAATGCCTTAAAAGCCTGTGTCAGAATCGTTAAAGGGAGGCATTGCCTAAGGAAATGCCAAAGATGCATGAAACATAATAAACATCATGATACAACATAAATACTACCTAGACACAATGCAAAAATCTTCCAAATCCAGTAGAAATATCTCAGTCTCTTTAGCAGTCTGGGAAAAAAATCCTTATTTTACTATTAAGGCAACTCTTGACTTTACAGTTATGCAGTCATTATGGTCTGTATGTATCACAGAATTGGGTATTGAAAATGATTTGTGCTCTATGTGTGGTTAGAAGGCTTATGTAGAAACAGGTATTATCTGTTTGAAATAGCAGATATATCTACAAACTAAAGGGATATACGCACACACTCCCCCTTTTTTTCTTCATTAATTGTATGTAAAGAGATGCATGGGAGATATCTTGCAGCCTTGTTACGTGTTATAGAATACGATCTTCATATCGACTTGTTGACAGATTTCGTTTGAATCCTAATGACTATAAACAATAGTTATGTGAATATGATGTATAAAATCTAACAACACTGGCTTAGATCTATTTGATATTAACAAGAATCACACATGGTCATAAAGAAAAGAAGTATTTCCTAACAATAATATGTGTTTCTTTCATTTAAACAGGTCTGCTATAAATTGGAGGACAGTAGTATGTTACACAGCCTTCATATTGTAACCTCTCAGTACAATGGAGTTTCACCAGTTTTGTTCTATGGGGCTTTGTCTCATTCCCTTTTCTCCCTGCACTTAATTTTGTTCTTCTTTCACAATTTAAAGCCTTGCATTGAATTTAGTGTCTCACACCTTCAATCACCATTCTTAGTACAAACAACTGCTCTTTTATTGCTGATGCATTGTCCTGCTTTGTCCTTGGTACAACCTCTCTTGTTTGATCTTTTTAATCAAAGTTTACAGTTGCTATGCTACTAGATACAATATATTCCACCAGTCCAACAAATAATTTTAGTTTTAATTTAGGAATAAAGACACTTATTTGGCTATCAGTTCAAACTCACTAGGGAATGTTGATCAAACTGTCAATGCAAATGTTTTGTTCATATCCTCCATGAACAGTCTTCTAGGTAAGCATAGTTCTCCCAGACACAATAGAAGGGGCATCTGCATTCAGGTCCCTAATTAATTTCTGATCTTGCTGATTAGCAGCCAAGTGGGAATTCTGTGGTGGCTTTTCTTCAGTCTTTCACACAAGTCCTATTTTATAAACACTTCATAATAGCCCATGCCACTGGACTGTGTGCTTAGTTGGCCATTCTTTCTAGTCTAATAAATATACACTTACAAAAAGTGAAATTTCTTCAGAAAGACAGGCTGGTTTTTTTCAAGGTGTTCAGCTCATAACCTGATGCGTTTGGAACTCTGTTGCAGTTTAGAACCAGCCACATGGCTGCTTCACACCCCCCACCCCCTTACGGGAAGGAGAAATGGCAGGGAAAAAAGTACAAAACCACTGTGGGTTGAGATAAGGAGTTTGAATACATCAGCACAAGAAAATAAGTAACAAAAAGAGCAACAGTATTAACAAATAACGATGAAAATTATACGCAAAGAAACAAGGACTAACAAACTGTGCTGCACTGCACCACCCCGGGGATATGAACATCTCCCAGAGTTTCTCTCCCCTGTCCTTATCTACTGGGCATGGCATCAAGTATGGTATCAAACACTTTGCCTGGTTTGCTTGTCTGTCCTGGTTGAGACTCCCTCCTCCCAGCTCCTGGTGAAAATTAACACTATCCTCTCTGAACTCAGGACATTATCCACGCCTTAAACTGTACCGTCTATGTCATACCCAGCAAAGTTATTTCACAATTAACAACATACAGTTGAATTCACTGGACATTCTCCTCCAGAAAGACGCCCTGTGGTACACATTGGACTTCTCTATCCTCCCACATCACCCCTCAGCTGCACCTTGAGTGAAGTAGTCCCATGGATGGGTTTGCTTTGCCTAAAGCATGGCAGACCCAGACCATCTTCCCTAAGATATTTTTCATGTACACTGCATGTTTCTCCTCTTACATCAGGTGGCAGTTTTGAGTGAGCAGGGCCATCTCTATTGGCAGATCCTCTTGTGTTGACCAGCCAGGTGGCCTTTGTCCCAGATTTTTAAGGTACCATCTGCTATTGCTTTCAGTGTGTTTTTTAAGAGTCTATTGTAGCATCAAATTTTCCTGGAGGCTGGTGCGTGACAGGGGATGTGACAGACCCACTCCACGCTGTGCTCCTCAGCCCAGGTGTCTAGGGGGCTGTTTCAGAGATGAGTCCCATTGTCCGACTTCATTCTTTCTGGGGTGCCATGTCACCACAAGACTTGCTTTTCAAGGCCCAGGATGGTATTCCGGGCAGTGGCATGGGGTACCTCTTTCTGTAGCAGTCCACTTGCCCAGGTGACAGTTAACATCCTCCTTGAAGGGAGGTTGTTAACTCCTTTACACTTGAGAGGAGTCACCTCCGAAGGCTGAGGGATTGTGTCTGCTTTCCATTTGCCTTCTCAATGCCCCCTCCCCTGGACAGGGATCCCAGCTGCTTGGCCTCCTTCACCCCTAAATCCAGGGCACCAGCCCCACCATGCCAGCACTGGAGCAGCCAGGTTGTCTGCTCACCTGACAGATGGCTGAAATCCTTTTGCACACCTCACATCTCACTTAGGAACAGGGCTCAGGTGATCATCTCTGGCTCCTCCTCCTGTTCTCACATTGGTCCTGCCTCATCAGCATCCATTACAACACGAACTGATTTTTTAATGTATTTCTTTTTCTGGATAGGGGTGACTGATGCCAGCATGGGTTGGTTTTCCAGTTCAGCTGCAGCACCTGTGAGTCTGTTTTTAGGTTCGGAAGGACAAACTCATCTAGGGGGTGATGATGCATGTTTTTGCTCTTAAGTAATCCAAATCTCCTCTGTCATATAGAGAGTATCTTAACAGTCAGGCTGCCTTCATGCAGTCTCTGTTACTTGGCTTGTTAGTTAGAGGTGCTTTTTTTTTTTAAATGAAAAGTTTAAGTGGATGACCTAATTCCCATTGGTGTCCATGTTGTTGGCTACAATAATGAAAGCATGTAAGGGGCAAACAAGCATTTTGGCCTCAGGCTTACAAGAAGCTGTGCTTGTATAATTAAAGACCTATCAGACTAAGGAATTAATTAAAATAATTAGAACTGTATAGGCATCTCGTGCTCTCTCTCTTTATCTATATATAGCAACTTTTTTTTTTGTCTATAATTAGCTAATAGCAAATGATTTTTTGATTAGCTTTGAAAAGAAAACACTAGACTAAAATTGATGAACAGGAGGGAATAACATAGCAATGTGGGAGTTTTTAGCAGAATCAAGACACCAGCAACACAAAACTGAATTTGACACTTAAGAGTAATAAAACTAAGGGCTCATAAGGAAATGGATGAAAATTATATTGGTGAATATAGCCAAATGCAATGAAAAATGAACTGAAGTAAGAAGATAATTAAAAATAAGGAGGGAAATAATTACACTGATGTGGAAGAGATAGGGAGATAAGAGAAGAAATATTCTGCTCTATTTAGAGTAACAAGGGAGTCCACCTGTTTTGTCAGCCTTGTGCAACCTTAATAGAGACACAAGCAGAGTTCATAAAAACCACAAGTGAATAACACCATGCACTAGTACAGTTAGGGGTTGACCTGATGGAAAGAAGATCCGTGGAGAAAGACCTTGGAGTCCTGGTGGACAACAAGTTAACAATGTGCTCTTGTGGCCAGGAAGGTCAATGGCATGGTGGGATGAATAAAGAAGAGTGTCTCCAGGAGGTGGAGGGAGGTTCTCCTCCCCCTCTACTCTGCCCTAGTGAGGCCACATCTAGAGTACTGTGTCCAGTTCTGGGCTCCCCAGTTCAAGGGAGACAGGGAACCACTGCAGAGAGTCCAAAAGAGGGCTAGAAAGATTATTAGAGGACTGGAACCTCTCTCTTATGAGAGACCTGGCTGAGAGACCTGGGTCTGTTTAGCTTGGAGAAAGCTGAGGGGATACTATCAATACTATCTAAAGGGCAGGTGCCAAGAGGATGAGGTCAGTCTCCTTTCAGTGGTGCCCGGACACAGGACAAGGGGCAACAGGCACAAACTGGTATACAAGAAGTACCATATGAACATGAGGAAAAATTTCTTTACTGTGAAGTAAGACTTCTTTACCTGCCTGGATGAATTCGTGTGCAACTTGATCTAGGTGACCTTGCTTTAGCAGTAGGCTTAGACTAGATATCTCCAGAAGTCTCTTGCAATGCATACCATTCTGTGGTTTTGTGATACTATGATATTGATGAATAATTATAAATTATTAACTGAGCAACAACATCTGGGCAGTTAAAATTCCCCATGAGAACCAGGGCCTGTGCTTGCAAGGCTGCTTTCAGCTGCCTGTAGAAGGCCTCATCAGCTTCTTCATCCTGATCAGGTAGCCTGTAATAGACACCCAAACCAGTATCACCCATGCCAGCCTGCCCCTTAATTCCCACCCACAGACTCTCAAATTGCCCCTGGACAGGACTCAATACATTCCAGTTGCTCTCACACCTAAAGAGCAACTCCACCACCTCGCCTTGTTGCCTGTCTTTCCTAAAAAGGACATAGCCATCCATGACCACATTCCAGCCATGTGAGCTGTCCCACCATGTCTCTGTAATTGTCACCAGATCATAACACGGATTTCCAGCTCCTCCTGTTTATTCCCCACGCTGCGAGCGTTGGTGTTCAGGCATTTGAGGAAGGGAGTCAATTGTGGAGATTTCACCCCCAACACTGGCCTGAGCCCCTCAGACTCAACTCTACTGTACCTGATTTTATCCCCTTCCCCCTTCGTGTCCCCCCCATTTCTTCTGTTTTCAACAGAAATGCACACAAAATATTACAAACACCCATGTAAGGTTTGATCTGTTCCTGTGCCCATTCTAGGCAACCCTTAGGTGTAACATATTGCAATATGTGCTTTATGTTAGGATGGATTAAATTATACTTATTTGTGTGAAGTGCTATGATGAATGCTGCAAAGGAACAAAACATATTATGCACCTCAAAATGACTGGAACTGTTGCCACGAAAACAGCAGATGTTCACTCAATTGACAGTAAGAAAGCTGATATTCAAAATTTAGAGCACTTATTTCACAGAGTTTCTGAACTTCTACTGGGCATTTCAGAGTCAATGTGAGCTGAAAGACAAGAGACTTGTTCTATTTTTGGTTTTGTTTTCGCTTGCTGTGTGGTCTCTAAGCAGTCACTTCACCTTTCTCTGTCTCCATTTCTCGTTTCACCCTTTGTCTCCTGTCTTTAGAATTTAAGGTCTTTCCACGAGTCTATACTACACATTTGTAGCATGCACAATGGAGCCACTTCAATATAAATAACAATTATAATGAGGCCAATTTTAACTCTGCCCTCGGCAGAGAAATGAAAGAAAATTCCTTATTTTCTGTAATTTCAGAAAAATTACTTGTTATTAAGCTTCTTGTGAACACAACAGGAGGAACTGGAGACCGATCAGGCTCATGTCTTCATTCTATAAACTTTTTGGCTGTGTTTTGTTAAATCAACTCGCAGCGGAGCTGGAATCCAACCAACCGACAGAAAAGACAGACTTTTAATCAGCCTTCTCTACAATGGAACACATCCATTTGATAAATGAACTAATTAAGCAAATGAATAAGTATAACCTAGCACTGTGAATGACATTTATAACTACGAAAAAGCTTCAGTTCCACATTAATAGTTCTAGAAACCCAGAGAAAAGGATGGAAAAAAATACAAGTCCATTTCACAAAGCATATTTATGCAGATGGAGTTTTACCATGGCTAGTGGTCCAGTATAATGTATGCTCTGTGTGTATAAAGATGACAAGGAGGAGAGAAGTCTGAAATAAGGTTATTCCACTTCTGAGGTGCTTTTTTTACTATCAGCCATTTCAGACTACAGAAAGCAGCAGTCACTCCTTCTCCTTTTGAGCATCCTTTTGTAAAAGCAAGTGGAATGCCACAACACCTGGACCCTTATCTTTCCTTGAATAGCCCAAATCCATGTTTAATATCTTAGCAAAAAGCTTGCATGACACAGAAAAGATGAGGAGAATGAGAAAAACATCTCAGATTCGGCTAAATGTAGGATTATAACCTCAGCTGTACTTCTGCTTTGTCTGATTAGACATTTCTAGGATTTGACAGCTTACAAAGGAAGTCATCTCACTGATTTCAGGGAAATAGCAGTGGGATTTTTTGTCAATGTGCTGCATTTCCCATACAGAACCAATGAGACTGTGGGTTTCTCTGAAATATTTTGTATATCAGACATGAAAAACATCAGTGAAGTAACTAAATCATACAAGGAAGTAAGAGTTTGTGATTTGAGATGAAAAATTGAGTTTGTATCATTGTGATGCAAATGCTATATGCTGCTCATGGCTGTCTAATCTTCTGCTGCTTATGCTATTCAGGATGGGTTTCATTTCAGTGATATTTAATAAGATTCTTCTCTTCCTGCTTTAATTATTATATTATAGTGAATTATTGTGGGTTTTGTTTGCATTGTTTGGTTTTTTTAAGACATAGTACCCACATTAATTAGTTGTGTGACAAGTATCTGTTCCCAGGACCTGTTTTGGTTTTGGTTTTGGGTTCTTTTATTATGAGATTAAAAATCATCAGTGACTTATCAGCTAGAAACAGAAACCCAGTTAGTGAGAGACTCTGGACTGACCCTGTTAAAAAAATTTCCATTAAATTGAAAATTGTCCTAAAAAGAGAGCAAGAAAAAAAGAAAACCAAAACAAAACAAAATAAAACCCCACAAGATGTCCACATTTTCTAGCTACCTATGACATCTTTTGCAAAGACCAGTTTTGCACCTACTCAAAGAATGTAATCCTGTAAATGTGCGATGGGATACTAAGACCCTTACACAGTGTACAAGCAGATAGTGGGAAAGGTTCTCTAACCACACTTTTTTCTCCAACGTGTGACCAAAATGAGTGCTTCTGAGGGTAGGAATTGATTTGTCTGTGTTTGTGAGGGAACACTAGCGAGTCCATTTTGAAAGGAAAAGGCTGCTGGCTTTTGTGCCATATTCAAGCAGAAGGCAGACCACGACTGGATCTCATTAAAATGCAAATACAACATAGCCCTGCAGTACTATAGTTTAAAAGAGTAAATGTCCCAAATTACAACAGTTTTGATACAAGAAATTACTCTTCCAGAGTGTTTTGGATTTTAGTGAATCGTTACTTTACTGGGATTATCTCCACTTGCTTTGCTTTCCATTGCTATTTTTCATTTATCAGCCATCCTTGTCCCCTGCCTAGACCTGTATTTCACTCTTTGTATCCACGCAGCACAATTTTAGCACCATGAAGTAAGATCTGTGAAAAAGTAGGAAAGCAGGGTTTAGAAACTGCAGTTAATTACAGCAAGCAATAGCAAAAAGAACGCAGCATTTAGTCCTTCAGGAAGAGACCATGGTTCCACAGAAAATCCATTGTGAAGATTCACTGACTTCTATGATATGTCAAATCTTTTATCATTGACTTTACTGTAATGTGTTAGTATAGTGGTAACCTGTTGAAACAACTGCAGCAAGTAGAGTTTGTTGTATGGTTGACAAATACAATTTTAAAGCGTGTTAAATTGACTGTAAAGGTGCTTTATGGGTTATTAGCTCCACCAAATGCATGAATATAGGAAATGAAAAACAGTTCTGTTAAAGTCACTTGCTATGTATGAAATAATAATGACTTTCTGTGGTTATTCTGCAGAACCTTGTGTAAAGTAGTAATACATTCATAAAGTACAGTTCTGTAATCAACAATTCTTAAGTGTGGTGGTTTAGAAAAGTGGTAAGGATATCTGACACAGTTACATGTTCTTCAAACTGTAGGCTATTGCATTTACATATCTTGGAGTATATTTCAGACCATTTTAGCAGCTTTATAATGTGAATGTCCTCTTTAAGCCTCTGATGTGAACGTACACATACATGGCACACAGTTTGTCACCTTTCATTCTGTGATATATATATGCTAGAACTAAAACAAGCTGAAAGTTTACTTTTCAAACCTTCTAAGTGCTTGGTTAGAAAGTGGCTAGTGAGTTTAAATTAGGGGCAAGTGACACTTGCATGAATCTGAATGGTTATTTCTTGTTCTTTAAGTATTTGTGGGTTTGGTTTGGTTTGTGTGTGGGGTTTTGGTTTGTTTGGTTTGTTTTTTTTGTGCTTGCTTGATTTTTTTTGCAGTTTGTTGTGCTTTTTGGGTTTTTTGTTTGTTTGTTTGTTTGATTGATTGATTTTTGCTTGGTTGGTTTGGTTGGGTTTTGGTTTTATTTTCTTTTTTTTTTTAAGACATCCTTGTACTCCACTGGCTGTAGATGTGAAAAAGAATTATGAAGGTATTTTGGCACCAAGTCCTCCTCTATTCAAGAAGTTCTGTTTATTTCCTGAGACATCTTAATTTATTAAAAGAAAATAGCCATCTGACCTTGAATAGCAGTTTTTCCTTTTTAGTTTTAGTCTGTTTTTCATCTTTTTTACCGTATGTCCAGTAGCCAGTGTATCAGATTATGTTAATCCCTCTTGATTTGCAAACTGCCCCATGCCATGAGATTGAGGGATAGGGAGTAAACATCACTCTCTCTGCTCAGTGTCTCAACAGCCCCTTAACACCCGTGTCAGAGGTTCCTGGTGTAAAATTGTATAAAGTTAAAGTGGGTAGTAAAGTAGAGAAATCAGAGTTGGAAACAATCAAACTGTGTTGCAAGCTGCGAGCAATGCTCTTTGGGGAGAAAGAAAGGGAATGTAAAATGCTAGGTAAAGTCATTTAGAAATTTCAAGACTGCTGTGATGCATTCAATAATATCACAAGGGAAAGTCATTTTCTTTACAAGAAACAAGCTGCCAGTTGAGACTATTAGCCATTCTGTTAGCCCCCCATAATAAAGCTAAATCATGTAAACTGTGCAGATAACAGATGGACCAACAGAGACAAATTATTTGTGATGCAACTGATAACTAGGTTGCAGCTGAATTATTGTGAGAAATGGACTATAAGAGAGCAGGGGATAGTTTGCAATATTAGTGAAAACTTGACTGCCCAAATGAAAGCAGTCAGAGAAATGAAGTGCATCTTGTTATGAACACACACTGATTCATAAAGACAAAATACAGGGGTAAATGAATGTCAAAGAACAGATTTGTTGGTAATAAATGTGGAGGCAATCACAGCACAACACAATTGTCCAGTGCCAAAATCAGAGACAAGGCAATAAGTGCAGCCATCTCCTGCAGACACAGACCATTTCGTGGACAAATTATAATGTATGAAACGATTTTTTTTTTGCTTTACATACATATGATTGTATGATAACGCTTTGATGACATCAATAGTCTTCCTAGATCTCAAAACAGACATAGCTGATTGCTTGAAAAGTGACAGAGTGATGAATATTGGAGGTGAGCATAGCAGGACTGCAGGGAAGATAGGGAAAAGATGCTATTTGCCCAGTGTTAATATTTAAAACTAGCTCGTTTTGCATATCACAATCAAATAGTGGTTCTATTGTTTTGCAGTATATTCTACTTTGTTTTACAAATGAAATGTCATATATACGCTTTGTATTTGGGTTGGGAATCCACAACAGTCATTGCTGGGTATTGGCTTTTATCATTGGGCAAAAATATGAATCTTTTCTAACTTGTTTTCTGCTAATAAATACAGCATAGTGTCTTTCTAGCTTTCCTACATATCACATTTTTCTAACATTGTTGATCTGTGTAGGATTAACTTTTACCAGATTCCAAAGATAGATATAAGTTTTTTAAGGGTAAGAACTGATTGTTCTGAAGCCTGCCAGTTTTATTCTATTCTTTCCTTTTTTTTTTTTTTTTTTATTGAGCCAACTCTGCATTGTAGAGTGATTTTTACTCAGAGTATCCCAAAACCTCACTCAAACCAATAATCATGTGTTGATAGGTGAAATTAGTTTCAGAATTCTAATGAAGCTCAGCAGCTGGGAGACAGACAGCTCATCTGAAGATTAAATGAGAAAAATTGCCACTTTTGCTGGTTCCTTTAGAAACTCATTTACATTCTGTCAGCTCCCATTAGGAATGGGAACTGCAAATATTGAGGGAAATATGCATGAATTCAGTGCTGAAATGGCCAATCGTGATCAGTTCCTTCTTGCTTACAAAGCTGCCAGAAGATTTTATGTAGTTACACCTTCTGGAAACAGTGTGTGATAATCTGCTTGCTTTCAACTGTCTCCTAACATTTTGAATTTAACAATACCAAAAGAATCAATACCCAGTATAAAAATGAGAACTGAGGATAATGTCACCCTAAGGTTTGGAGTTAAAATTCCCGGAGCCATCTTCACATTATTCTGTCCCTTTCTCTTGCCCCCTTTTGTATCCAGGTGCCTGTAGAGCTTCACTATTTCTTCTTCTGAAACATTACTGACAGTAATGACAAGTATTTTCCTTCATTTGATACCCTTCCTGTACAAGAAAGGTACGACATCATTCTTCTTTCCCTGTCCTTGTTACAGATCTGAATTTTTATGTAGCTGGGTCCTCATCATATTGATAACTTTTCATGAGTTCTGCTGACAAAGCAAATAGGGATTTATATTATGCAGCTGTTATCCCTTTCTTCCCTGACTTTGGAAATACTTACATAGACAATAAGTAGGGGTGACTGTGCCAATGCAAGAAATGCATTTAGGAATTTAAGAAGGGAGGCAGAAGACAGTGCAGAAGTGAACACAGAAAAAGTAGAAAAAGTTGTGAGTGCTATTATTGGACGTGGGAAAGTGCAATGTTATGGTGCTGCAGATATTTGCTGGTTTCAAGTTAGTTTTGTTTAAATAAAGGTAGTAGAAGATGAGTAATGACATAGAAAAATGGCACGAGATGTTCAATAAATGTTTTTGTACTGTACATGCAGGAGAGCTTGATGACAAATCCATAGTTTCAATGAAAGCCATATTTTCTATTTCAGCAATAATTAGAAAAACTGTTAAATAGAAAATAATAATTTTCTTTTTAGATCCATAAAATTAAATAGCTTACTCCTAAAAATTCTAAAAGCAAATAAGATTTCTAAAGATGTTGGGTCTTAGTTAAGATGAGTAGTTCCTTATATAAAGTCTGTCATTCTGAAGAAGATAAGAGCATCACTGGGTTGGAACCTGACACGTACACGTCAGTCACAGAGGGTATGCTAAATGGCTTGAGTCGCACAGGTAGAAACATAACATTTGCACTACACTTCAAAGGAGATTATTACCTGAAAGCAAATGGTGCTGCAAAAGCAGTCATGATAAACAGCTAAATTAAACATACCTTTTGAAAGTGATGTGGTGCAAGTCTTTGGTGATACTAAGTGTGAGTGACTATGGAGAAGGCATAGACTGAGAACATTCAGAGATGTTAAAGGATACTTTATACAGCTGCAGGTGCAGATTTTCAGCTGGTGCAATGCTTTCAGTGTATCATCTGATAATTCTTACTTCCTTACTCTTTTCTTCCACTCTTCTAAAGAATAAATATAGGTCAAGATTTAGAAAAGAGCTGTTAGAATGACACAGGTCTTGGAAACCCCATTGCAGATGTTTGGAGGGAAGGGCTTAGCCAGATAACCTTCATAAAGTAGTTTAAGAAATTACATGATTAAAGACTTACAAATATTTAAAGCACTAGAAAATAAAACTAGAAATCTCAACGCAGTATAGATATCTTATAGAATCAGATTACTTATTTCAAAAGCATGAAACTAACAATAACAAAAAGCAAAAGGCAGAACAATCCCCACTGTCAATCCAGGCTGGGAGAAGAGGTGATAGAGAGCGGCCCTGCAGAAAAGGACCTGGGGGTGCTGGGAGAGGAGAAGCTGGACATGAGCAGCCAGTGGGTGCTTGCAGCCCAGGAGGCCAATCCCATCCTGGGCTGCAGCAAAAGAAGTGTGGCCAGCAGCTGGAGAGAGGGGATTCTGCCACTCTGCTCTGCTCTGGGCAGAACATCCCCTGGAGTATTGCATCCAGCAAAGCAAATCACATCCTGTGCTGCATCAAGAGAAGCATGACCAGCATGTTAAGAGACGTGATTCTTCCTCTCTGTTCCACTCTCATGAGACCCCACCTGGAGTACTGTGTCTAGGTCTGGGGCCCCCAGCACAACTGAGATATGAACCTGAGTCTATTGGAGGGCCACAAAAATGACCAGAGGGCTGGAATAGTCTTCCTGTGAAGAAAGGCTGAGAGAGCTGGAGTTGTTCAGTCTGGAGAAAAGGCTCTGAGAAGACCATATTGTCACCTTTCAATACTAAAAGGGGGCTTATAAGAAAGATGGAGAGAGACTTTCAGTACTAAATACATTTGACACGACCTGTAATGATAGGATAAGGGGCAATGGATTTAAACCAAAAGAGGGTAGGTTTAGATGAGTTGTAAGGAAGAAATTCTTTATGATGAGGGTGGTGACTCACTGAGAAGCTGTGGATGCCCAGTCATTGGCAGTGCTCAAGGTCAAGGGCTTTGAGCAACCTGGTCTAGTAGAAGGCATCTCTGCCCATGGCAGGTTGGACCTAGATGATCTTCAGAGGTCCTTTCCAACCTTGAAATTACACTTGAAATTACATGAAAGTGTTATTTCAGAAGTTTGGTGAATGTGATTGGTAGATGTTATTTTCTGAATGTTACCTTAAGTGATAGTGAATGATACCTAAAGACCATGCTCTTGTTTATTTGTGATACCTATAATAGCATGCTTGATAGAAAAGAAGAAGGAAAAAAAAAAAAAGCTGAAATTATTGATTTTTGCCTGATATTTGATTTATATAGAGGAGATTTAAATAGATAAACATGGTGTATTTGCATTGTTGGCATGTCTCATTTTTGCATTGACACTCATAAGTTAAGAAGCTTTCTTCATTAATTTCCATATAGGTCAATGACCTATATAACAGCTCAGTACTGTAAGCACTTTTATACACTATAAACTGCATAACATATTAAAAATATTATCTCGACATAAAAAAACTACCTGTTAATGAATATTTGGATGAGTAAAATGCATGCTGAAAGATTAATAAAGATTTCGTAATGTAATTAAACTCAGCATTATGTTTGCATTACTCTGATATTTGCATTACAAAAGAGTACTCTACAGTCAAAAAAGGGATATGAAGACAGATGTGTTATTATTATGATACTCAATAGCCTTCATAAGTTCTCTTTTCTGTTTATACCATGCTGAAAAATAATTTGGTTTGAAGCTATAACATTCAGTATGTCAAGAATAAGCATTTATAAATGTGCTACCCATTTACAAAGGAGGCTAATAAGGATGGGAAAACATGTTGACCATTTGTACTAGATAACTATTTTACAAGAGAGAAAAAATGAAGCTGTCATACAACAGGCACGTTTTTATTATCCTCTTTCAAGTAAGAACCAAAGTCTCTTCTTACATAATTGCATTTTGTATTAAATTATTGTTATTTAACATTTATATTGAAGTTTTGCCTGAAGAGCAACTCATTGTGCTATAGAGTATATAAACCAAAACTCAACAGCCTATAATATTTATTTGAAAAGGAATGTGATAGAGGAGCAGGGAGGTAGAAGCTCAACAAGGGTTCTACAGTAGAGAAATAGTGGAACTAAGACCTCAGGCAATTGACATGATACATATTAATTGGGTGTCATATTAGCCCAAGTACAGCATTTTCTTGAAATTAGGAATTCTATTAAAAAAAATTACTTGATTAAAACCTTTTAAGTTTTTCAAAGCAGTCCTAAAAATATGGCATGCATCTTTTGGGAACCTTGCTTAGGCTCCTGGTAATTAACCTGCACAAGCCATCAGCAATTTTGGTTTCCTAGATGTGCAGGATGGTGCTGAGAGCCATGCTCTGGTGATGAGCAAGCAAGACCTTGAATGGAATTCAATAAAGCTTTGCATATATTGCTTTGGGATTTGTGTTAATGTATCTGCATGGTGGTACAGTCTGCCCTGTTGACATTTTCCTGAGAGACAGGTTGTCTAAGGGAGATAACTTGGCTGATGTAGCTGCCAGACACTTTGATTGCCGCTGGGCTGAGGAGCTCACAGCTCCCCGGTACAGTAACACCAAGAAATTTTTCCATGTTGGCTAATCTTGAGCCATGTGGATTGAACCCAGAAGCATGGATTCTGGGTTTTCTGGGATACACAATTATAAGTGACACAGATCTTTCACTGTTGGAGATAAGGCTCTGTTTTCTTTAATGAAGAAGAAGCTACATTTGTTTCAATTAAACCTAAATTTCAAAATATAAAATCTTTCATGAAATGGAATTACCCCTTTTTGCAACAGTTCTAATTAGGTATGAAGGATGGGAAGAAAGATGAAGTGATGGAAAATTTAATGATGAATGCTTACTACCTCAGGGCCTCTAGCAGCTACCTTTTTCAAGCTGTGAGGTAGAAAAATGAGAAACCTAACAATGAAAAAAGAGGCCATAACAAAAAAAATGATAGCACTTCCCCTAAAGCGATGCTTTTCAGCCTTTCCAAGTAGGTATCTGCTTATTCAAAGTTAAATTTTCATGACCACCTCCCTTACAGTTGCTGTAAAAGCAAGTACCAAAATATACCAGTGGGAAGTCAATAGAATTTACTTGTGTGACTGTTTGGAAAGGTCATCAGAGAATACTTTCTTCTGAGATGCAGGTGTTCAGGAACAGACAACTGACATTAGCTTCATTTCAGATGGTAATTACATTTCCAGAACTTCGGAAGGACCCACTTGCCTATCATGACACCATGACTCTGGGAAGTTAAAATGAACTACCTTTCCTTCACTTATACCCATTAGATTGTATACTGTGACCCCCGTGTGTTTGGTAATGTGCTGAACCTATAAAACATTATTAGTCTGGTCAGCTAAAGAGCATCATTCTTTTTTCAGCTATCATTTAAGACTTCTAGGAGGTCTGAAAGGTTTGCTCTTACAGAAGCCATACCCTATTGGGCTATAATTGCATGAATGCCATATCACTCTGCCTTTAATTAAATCTGGAACCAGTTTCCTTGGAGAAGATATAAGACTCACTGGTCTGTAATGCCAAGGATCATATATGGCTTTTTTATTTTATTTTTAACCTAAGGTAACAACTTCCCAATCTTTGGGAACAGTGTGTGGTTTATTAAGGATATATTGCATATCTTCATTGCTACCTCTGCTATTTCACACCTCAGTTCCTTCAGAATTCTTGCATCAGCACCATCTGATGCCAGTGATTTACTGCCCTTGAGTTTTTTTGAGCTGCTCAGTAACATCTTTCTTGGAGGCATCAGCCTTTGTTAAGTCCATGCATTAATTTCTCACAAAAACTAACTTTGAGTTGGGAAATTTCCTTATTGCTCTTCCAAGTAAATATGAGCATAGAAGGCTCCATTTAATTTTTGCCTCTCTTTGATTAGCTTGTTCATTACTTGGTAGTTCAAAGGACTGTTACACAGTTTGTTTGCTGCTTTCTGAAAAAGCTTATGTTTCCTCCCATCTCTAAAAAATATTTTAATGAACTTAGTTGGACTTTTTCCTCCTTTACAGTGTTCCCTAGTTATCATTTCATTTTTCCTTTTGTGTACATTTCTCCTGAGTTTAATGGGATGTGGGTAGGATGATGTTTATGTTGACGTGTAGCTATATTATGTTACTAAGCTCTCCCAGAAAATAAGATTGGGTACAATTTGGAGCTCAGGACTCTAGAGCATGAAGAATTAGTATATTATTATGATTTGCCATTGCAGAATCAACCATGCTGTGGTGAGGTGTGGTTTTGCACCTACCTTTCTCATCAAGTACTTGGGTAAATTATCCTAAAAATTTCCACTTTTTAGGGTTTCTTTACTCCACTGAAACTTTACATCTTACTAGGACTGTATCTGTACCAGAATATTGTTTCTGTCCATTTCTGTAACTTTTTTTTGTAACTATTCACTATGTAATAGTGAATTCTAATTCACTATTACATAATAAAGCATATGGGCATATGTATATTTGATTATATAGGGAAACTGTGAATACCCCTTTACACTTCTAGAGTCTGAAATTGAAGCTCGAGAAATACACTTTTTAGCCTAAACCAGTAGGGTTTGGTAGTCCTGTCAAGAAATCACATGCTCTGCCCTGAGCTGAGAGTGTAGGTCTCAGGGCAGGTCTGGGCTCATCTTGGCTGGAGCTGGGCTGAGCTTGTTTCAACTCCTGCCTTGGGGCCAAGAACTTCTTGCCTTCTCTGCCTGAGCTTGAGCTCTGCTACTGTGTCCATGGGGAGGGCCCAGCAAACCCTAGGGGTCAATGCCTAATAAAAAGGAGCCACTTTGGGGACTGAGCCTGGGGGAGGCTATGGGGCTATGCTCACCTCTCAGCTGGGAGAAGCCAGAAGGCATCAGCTTGGGGCAAGGAATAATATAAAAATAATATAAAAACCCCCAAGACTCAGTGGAGGGGACTTCCACCATGAACATCCCTTCCCAGTGAAGGTCTTAGGATATTAATGACATTCAAGTATCAACCAGTTATATAGACTCAGTGCTATTTGAGAAAGAATGAAACTTTCAAACTTAAATCCGTGGGGAGAATAGAAAGTGAATATAAACCAGGAATACTAGTAGATATTAGCTTGTTTACATACAAATCTAATTGTATTTTTAATGAAGTTTTTCTGTTCTAATATTATAATTTGAACTTTTAGACTATAATTTGAACTTTAGATTCTACTGACAATAAATTCCTAGCTCCATCTATCTGGTGCGTTTCCTTTTCCCCATAACATGATTTTGAATGTAACATTTCTAAGCCTTGTGGCTTGCTTTGATCCACCAGTTTCCAGCTGTGTCTGCTTTGAAACAAACTCTACATAATCACCTCTCAACCCCTGACTGCTGAGCCTGCCCTCTGGTTCATCTCAGAAAGCTCCATCTTTCTCTGGGTGCCTGAGGTTTCATCATTACTGTCTTTTTGTCTGCTTGCCCTACCCTGTCATTTTTCATATGTGAACAATTCCTCGCTCACCTCCACTTTCTGGAGGATTTGGGTGACTCGGAGTGCAGTAGTTAAAACACAGTGAACGGGGGACTTTCTCCCAGTGACCTAGCTGCAGCCTGCTAGAGGAACAAAGCCTCCTGGAATCAGTGACTGTATAAGCAGCAACAGCAAAATGATGGGGTTTCCAGGTCCTTTTATACTTCATTTCCTACTCAGACTCACATCATTCTCTGAGAAAGCTTTTTATCTTAACCAATAATTTTTAACTGTAGGGTAGAAATTTTCATAATACCTGAGACAAGTATTGACTGTCCTGATGCAGAAAGACATGCTGTAAGGATGGAAATTGCTTTCCTTTGATTGCATTACTTCATGAAAAGCTACTGTCAAGAGGAAGTCTGATGTTCCTAAGGTGGTTTTTTTAACCAGGAAAACATGAGTTTGCCAAAAGCTCATCAAATATTGTCCTGATGTTTTACATTACTATAGCCTAAGTGCAAGCCAGGAACATAGGAAACAATGGAAAATGCTGGTACACACTGTGAAAGGCAACCTTTTTCTTTTTTTTTATATGGACAAAAGTTATTTAGCCCATTAACATGTTTATTTATTTAATATGATGCAAAGCAAACAGGGCAGTTCAAGTGGGTAATTATTTCCTATCTGGAATTGCTATGTATAATTCACACCTTATGTGATATCAACACTGCTCCCATGCCCTCTTCTCTATTAAAACAGTTCCTTTATTTTACACCATGCTGACAGTTAATTTAAAAATAGGCATCACCTTTGAATTCACTTAATTTAAAAAAAAAAAAATATATAGAATGATTCAATCCACTGTTACAAGCACAATGTTCAAAATCAGGTTTTGCTGAATAGGTTTTAAGGATCTAAATGTTTAAAAAGTTATTGGAGTTCTAAGCAGCTATATTATAGGCAGTACCTGGTTGTATTTTGTACATAGAGTTATCTAAATACATCTATGCAATTAGGAGGTCCTTGCAGAGCTATTTGCAGAGGTAGCCAACTACATGTATTTTAT
>JANHFX010016144.1:65218-91394 GCA_027560015.1 Chloroceryle amazona
ATGTATTTTATATTTGTCTACAGTCATATACTGACATCATTACAGATGTGGATACGGTATAAAACAATAAACATATGCACATAGAACTCAGATAAATATGAACTTTTGTATTCTTCATGTATATGTGCATCTTAACATGACAGTCCAAAGTCCAATAACAATATTCAAACATCTACTGAAAATAGTGTTCAAGCAAGAGCTGTGCATTGCTTGAATAGGTTCACAGTGTAAACCAGGTAAGTTCTAGGAAGACATGTGTATATTCCTATGGCCTTGGATGAAAGGGTTCAGTATTTAATAGCACTATACAAGGGGCCATTAGAAGGAAGAATTCTACCCCCTATTTTTGGACTTTAAGCTCAATTCATGTTTACCAATTTGTGAAGTGGTGTTCAAAGACACTTTGCTTGTTTTCTAAACCTGTCTTTCAGCTCTAATCTTGACCTAGTGAAAAACGTGTGTGTACTCACTGAGCATACACATTTTGACTTAGTTCAAAGAATGGTCTGTTCACTGCTGTAACAGACTCTAGCATATTTGAATTGTTAAAACCTACTCTTTCTCCTCATGCAATTCATAGCATTATCTGTAAGTTAAAAGAATCAGAGAGGAGTCACAATAGAAAGTATCTAACCCCACCTATTTTGCACCCAGCCAAAGCTTGATTTTAATCTACAACTTTGATTTATGTATTTTACTTTTAAATGATCAGGTGTTAACATTTCACTCTCCCTGGTTGGAAACCAACCACTTCAATCACTGTGCATCCTAAGCATTCGAGAATCTTTATACAGCTTCAGAGATTGTTCCAGATGCACACAAAGAATTTTCAACTTTTCAGTATAACTGGTTGTGTCTTTGCTTGATTATTTAGCCAAATTAAATATATTTGGCTCTTAAATCTTTTTGAGCTGTTTTACTACTGCAATTCTCAGAACTACCTAAAGTTGTTCACATATTTGCTTTGCTGTAAAGATTGGCCCTTGCTCTATAGTGATACAGGGCATCTAAACTAGTTATTAGAGTTAGGTAAAAAGAAAAATTCTAGTCACAATCATTGTGACTGCTGACGAAGGTTCCAATGTTCTAACTCTTTCTTTTCATAGGAAACAAAATGTTTCACATTCCTAGAAGAATTAATGTTTTCTTAAAACCATATACTCTTGATTTATATCCATAGTAGCTACTGCAGCAGTTTTTGAGATCTACCGAACTTCAATACAAAAGGTGATCTGAATTTGAATCAGATCCAGGCTTTCTACCCAAATATTGCAAATCCACCAGAATCAGCATCACTAATTCTTTAATAAAATAGATATTTTATGAAACTTGACAACATTAGTAGAGATTTTTTACCATTGTAGATTAAGCCTTTTACAGAGAATCACTAATGACAGTCAGGTTCAATAGAACTAAGATTTCATCTAATATTAGTTTCTGGCAAGTCAATTTGCAAGGTTATTTTTGCAGATTAAATTAGCTATATTGGGAGGTCACACTCTTACTTCTAAATCAAGAAAGAATGACAGATGCATAATAGCATAATGCTGTAGATGTATTATTAACCAATCTTTCACAATAAGGAAATTAGCTATTCACCAAGAAGGGTCGAATAAAATAAAAAGGTATTTTATAAGATAATAAATATCTCTTGCAAAATGTTGGTGAAAGGCCAGCTGAATATGAGTAAGTGTGCAACCTGTCTGTATCTTAGCATTCAGTCTCTGGGAAATGCAGGTTCTTAGCTAAGAATCAGGGAAACAATATGCCACAATTTAAACTGGTTTAGGACCTATCTATTCTGGGCTACACGATGTATTTGTGTTCTTAATAAATCAGACTTCTGGTTACTGTCCTAACTCATCATTAGCTGTCAGTCCATGAGTAGTTGGTGGATTATAATGGTCAGTCAAAGGAATTAATTTGGATTTTTCAATAACTATAATAAATAATTTATAATAATAAATATAAAAATAATTTGGATGTTCATTGTATTTATGCTGAGTCCTAATGTTTTCTTTATCTTTTAGAAGTCTAGTTATTTTTACTTCTAAGGTCACGTATAGAAGTATGCAGCATGTTATGTGTACAGAGAATGAGACAAAAAAAATCTGGGGAAAAGAAAAAGGAAGAAAAAACCAATCCAGCTTGAAGTTGAGGTGTATCTTGAATTAAACAATCTCTTGTCTGTTTTCTGGAACCTGTTGTCATAGATCAGAAAAATCCATGTTTGAATATCTACTTCCATTTGACTTTTGTCCAAGGATTGAGTATCTTGCAGGGACATCACTTGCTCACACTGAAACAACATAGACTGTTATGAAGAAATATGAAAAATGAAAAAGTCTAGTGTTGTTTAGGGTTAACTAAGGAACCTTTCAGTACCACTGCAAAGGGCAGCAGGGCTGAAAAAGACATGTAAAAATAACAGCAGGGCTGCATGAAGATTCCTCCCTTCACAGCTCTCTCCTCTGGATAGGTGATGGCACCTGTGAGCTCAGGATCAGCCCATCTCTATGATTTGGGTTAGGGTTCAGGGAGAGAGAGAGAAAAAGGGAAAGAAAAAAAAAAAAAGCAATCCTAGAGCTGCAGGGGCAGTGAGGCTGAAAGGTTCTTTCGTTAGTGTAAAACTGTATAGCTCCAATGATTTCAGCAGAGAAGCTGTTTAAGTCCAAGAGCTGAGCCTTTGACTCTCAGATTTTTTTCCCTATGAAGTGCTACTCTCTCTTGCTGAGTGAAGTTGCTTTTTAAAGTAAGTTCCAGTATCAGTGAACATTCAGTACAGGAAAATTAATTTAAAAGCAAATTCAACTGGTTTTATAGACTGAGTATAAAAATGATAAGGTTTTTTTTTTTACAGATAGCTTTTGAGGAAGGGCTCATGCTAATTAACTCTTCTCACTAAGTGACAAGATAGAATTTGGGAGTAATCAATTTGCCCTCAAAATCTCACTATTTTAATAGCGTGTTGGGCCTCTAGCAAGCTTTCATTCCATCTGGAAATAGATCCTGTTGTCCAGATGGACCTATAATATAGGAAGTGTCCTGCAAGGTGATGGGGTGCTTAAATCTCTCTGAATACAACAGAAGTCTGGTTGTCTGAACAAAACTTGGATGTCCTTTTAGAACAGCTGATGTAGCATGACCTCAGATACAGGTACTGTACAAAGTATTAAGAAGGTACATTCTCATAAGTTTTATTCAGCTTTTGGCAAAAATAAATGGGTCAGAGAACTGCTATTTTTATTTGTATGACAAAAACATCCTCGAACTCTGATATCTGTAGGCTATCAGCATGTTAGATAGGGAGATAAGCTGTGTTCCTAAGTACTTACAACCTACATCAACTTATTGAAAAGGGTATTATTATCCATTCTTTGAAGATGTGCCACTAAAATATAAGGAGAGTGTAATTTGCCCAAGGTGAGCTCTGAATGATTTTATTTAGTTATCATTAGTTTCCCAAGCAATACAAAACACTCATAGAGAAGCATTAACCATTATTATACATCTAATGCATTTATCACAGTGAGGTCACTGGCCATGAGTGGAACTCAAAGGAAATGTGTTAGTCAAAGAAAAGGTGATAATCAATGTCATGTTTTTTCCATTCAGAAACATTTGTGTTTCCTCTGAAAGTTCTAATAAATACACACTAGGAAAAGGAACTCAATTTTATAACAGTGTCTAGTCAGTGACATTATGTCCCCTCCTATCTATTGGTGCAGATCACTGCTGGGGTTCCTTTGGTCTGTTGCTGTATCTTTCAGCTGACTTATTCAGAAGACTTTCTCCGATAGCATGATAGAAGACACCTCTCTGGCAGTGTGTTTTCTTCTCTAGTGGCTGTGTGAGCCATGTGACTGCTGTCCCTGACTGGTATAGGTAGTGAGTAATGGATTACTTTATTTTAGAGCAAATGTTGGTAGTCCTGTGTTCTTGTTTATGATGGCAAAATCAGGAGGGAGCTGTGGCCATTATAATGGGAAATATGGTAGCTGTGAATTTTGTTAACTGTAAGTTTTAAAAAATTGACATACAGAGCTTTGACTTGTCTTTGAAATAAACAGTAAATGGTTCCTTTAAGACAATCTTAGGCATTGACTGCTGATCGCTGCAGGACAAACTTAAGCACCAGATTGGTGAAAGAAATAGAAAAATGAGAGAATTAAGCAAGAATTATAATGAAGACATGGAAGATTTTAAAACAATGTTTAGTTAATTATATCCTTCATCCTCCTGCTTTTGTTGCACTTTTAAAATTTCCCTTTAAAAGGCAATTTTCCTTTTACTGATTCTATCTAATTTTGGGGTTGTACCTTTTATTGGTTATGTGTCTCACATACTTCAGTTCTCATTCCTTTCATTACCTTCTTGTTCATTGAGCTATTTTCCTTATTAATTTAATTATCTACTTTCACTTTCCTTTCATTCAGTTTTATCTTGAACTTGTCTTTATAGTCTTCTGTCATGTCACTTCCCTGCTGTTTAATTCTTAGCCCTTTCCAGCACAGGCAAAGGCAACATTTGCTTTGAGTTCAGTGAGCTTTGGAAGGACCTTTATGGCGTTATATGATATCTGAAAGATAGCTGATGACAGTAACTTCCCCTTGGAGAATGCCATGAGTGGTTGGTTCTGATCTCAGGAAAAATTCTTCTTTCATCTCTGATATATAGATTTACAGTATCAACTGTAGAAGGTTTCAGTGAGGTTTGGGTGTTTTGTTTTTTTTCTTTTTTCTTGTGGTGAGGTGCAGAACAGTAATAGGAAAAGCTCCAGCAATCCAAGATCAATAAGAGCTCCATTTGAATGATCAGCTCCATCAGCTGATATATGCCATATGCAGCATTTTAAGAGATATAACTACAGATCAGTCTTTTGGTCCAAAAATTCTGATGCTACTACAGACCAAATAGAATGTCAAAACATCACTTCTAATAATAATAGGTTCACTTCAAATTTAAACCACATTAGTCTCATTGTCCCTGATTTGGTATTTTAGGGTTTGATCCAATAATGGGAGTAATACCCTATAAGTGAAGTTACTTATTGCCCAGCCCTAGTGTAATCACTTCCAGATCTTCCTTGTTTACTCCCCACGTTTCCACCCTCCCCGTGGCATCAGCATCATTCTTGAATTTTTCGGTGCCAAAAAGCTGACCTGACTAGTGGTCTGAACACCCATGAATTCAATTATTCACTGAAACAGCCCACAGACAGGGAAGTGCCTATATCATAGTTTTACAAAAAGAGGAATTGATGAAAAACCATCAACTATGTTTTCCAGCACCATGGAGCAATCAGTGTTAGTGCCAAGGTTGTATTCCTCATGATTCTATATCTCTGTTCTTTAAATACAAGAAGGTATCACTCAAGGTCTGTGAAGACCAATAACTGAAAAAAATTAGACAAGCATGATACTGCATTGTTTCATAATATTATCAAATCTCTGGATTCTAGGAAACACTGGTGAGCAAGGACCAGAAGTTAAGTAAGAAAGCCATGCTTAAGTCATTAAAAGGGACAGATACCTAGGTCAAAATCTTTAAGCTTTGAAATGGCAGGGTCATAAGGCATAAGCATATAAGGCTCCACAGAAAGCTTCAGTTCCAAAAAAAAAAAAGAATTCCGTTCAAGAGATAATGAAATCCAAGAAAATTCTTGTAAAAGTATTTGGCATCTAGATTTGGCAGTTGGCATGGGTTTAAAGCAGGATTTATCCTGGACATTGACAAGGACATAGCATGAGATCTATTACCGTGCCTTCCTTCTTGAAATTTATCAGTCATAATTCAGCTGTCTATTTTTATTTCTCTCTTCAAGCTATATATATTTTTTTTGGATAATTCTACTGCAGGTCCTTGCTACCAGTCTTCTCTTTAAATCACATAGGCTTTTCAGTTGCACCTATCCTACCTCTCTTCTTCACATTTTAAATGTCTTCAAGTTTTACATCGATCTTATTTGAGCTCACCATTTCCATTGCTCACTTAGAACTGCATCTTTTTTTTTATTTATTTTTTTTTTTTCTTGGAATTGCTTTATTTTCCCTGTCTGCTTCAATTTCTGGGCTTAAATCACATCAGTCTTACATCAACTTTTCAATCACTCTTATCTCAGACATCTATTTTTACTTCTTGCTTTAAGTCACATCAATGTTCATATCGATGTAATATATATAACCATCTCCTATTACTTATTCTTGGCATATTGACTTAGAAAGAATTTCCAGTTTGTATAAATCTCTGTATATCTGTTATGTTTGCAGTACCTTTATGTGATATGTAGAATTAAAAATAAATTGAAAATTATTTGCTATATGGAAATATTGTGACTAACAACATAGAATTCCTAAAATAAAATGTTTTTTTCCTTAACAAAAGACCTAAACCAGCTCTTCTGAAGTTAATGGGAGTCTTTCCAAGTAGCATTTGAAACAATTGCAAAGGTAGCATTTTAAAATAAATGTACTCCCAAGCTATTAAATTTAAATACATTTCATAGGAAAAAAAAAACCACAAATATGAGATAAATTTAGCATAGAGGTTAAACTAGACATAAATTAAGACTGATGCTATTTTAGTAACACCTGTTTCTAAATGACAAGAGAAGTTATGTAAGCAAATGTACCTTATCAAGCTGATCTGAAAGAAGGCAGGCAAGACTACCTTTGGCTTTAACTTTATCAGAAAGATGGATAAGAGTCAACTAACTTCACTACAGTTACTTCCCCAGGAAAGAATAATATCTGGGGTTTTTTTCCTGGTTCTTAAGGCAAGGAATGCAGCGCCAGAATTGGTGCCGTGCCAAACGTCCTGCTTGTTTTACTGGGTCTGGATTTCAACTATTTACTACCTGCTGTATTATTACAGTTTACAAGTTAAACATGGAGATGTTAGAATCTTATTACACAACTTCGCAGACAAATGGATAGAGATGCAGACCACATCTCTTCAGCTGGGGGGGACTTTCTGCTGTTATCCTGAATTAGGCATCAGATTGGGTGTTGTGATAAGCACAGATATCTGATCTAGTTACCCCCAGTTCCCTTCATAGCCAATGGAATAAAAAGAAGGCATGTCAGGAATGTGCCTCATCTCACCAGCTGAATGACACCCTAAAAACTTCTCTTCCTCTGTGGACAAAAAGTACTGACTAAGCAAATCCCAAGGCAATTAGCTGAGTCGTAGAAGTCTACATTGTAGTTGTCTTCAACTAGGCAAGATGAAGCCTGGTCATTGTATGTAAAGCGGACCACAGATCTCCAGTTACATAATTTTCATACATTAATATGTAAGAATGAGCGACCTTGATACACAACAAGATTCAGATAAATTCTAATGTCTATTAAATGGAAGATGACACCTACAGGATAAAAGTGCATTGATCAATATATAATTAATATTATCTTGCCTCAAACCCAATTATAAGTGAACTACAATAATGTGACCAACACCAGTATATAAGTACTTTGTGATACTGTGAGGGCATAGCCAAACACCACGTATAGACATTTTGCACCAATATCTATGCAATGTGACAACCCATGGACAAACAAACATGTGTGTTTGCTTCTAAGGGGCACCCAAGTTATGGATCTTTCAAGTTGGAGAACAAAGAACAAGGTAAGCACAGAGGACTTCAAATGGGCAGAACTTCCTCCCAATTCCACAGGGAGGACTGAAAAAAAAAACCCTACAAAATCAGCAGCATTAGGAGCAAATGAGAACCCTCTTTGGGGTGGAAGGTTGAGCAGTATAAATGCATCTGGCTTAAGAGCAAGATGGAGAAATTGACAACTCTACTTCATAGTCCTGACTTCTTTATCAAAGAGCTTTCAAGCCTGCTTACCTTGGCTTCAGGGACTAAGCACTGCCAAGGACTGTAGTAATTTTTGCTAACAATACAGCATAAGCCTCATGGACCTGATTTATTGGTCTTCTTAACAACACTCCCATCCCCACTGCAATTTCTAATTCCCTAACTGACACAAATCTTAATCTATACACAGATATGTTCAGTTCTCACCAATTTAGCATATAAATTATTATTACTTTGAAATAAATAGGTCCAGAGACATGCTAAAAAACCAACAAACAAAAAACTTCATAACCCAAAACCCAAAGCCAAAATGTGTGAATTACAACTGCTGCAATTTCTTGTGTCAGAAAGTCCTTAGTGTCTCGAAAGGTAACATGGTATGTTTTAAAAGTATCTGAGTGAGATCAGAGGCTTAGAGTATTTATAACAAGAGCAGCTAAATCTGCAAGTTATTGTTGCCTAGCGCATAAAATTTATTTATAATATAATACATGCCTAACCATTACAATGCTTCCAATCAACAGTATGAAAATTTGAATAATAAGATTTTGTCAGGGACTGAAAAGACTTTTCGGTGACATAGAGAGTTCCTCTAGTTCAGTAAATTTTCTTAAGGAGAAAAAGATTTTCTCCACAGCCTGTCTCATTGGGTGATATAAACAATGAAGGTTTTGTTTCCTAAATTAGATGAGAAAGGCGACAGAAAGAACAAGATTATCAGAGCAGAATCCTTTTTCATCCTTCTAATGAAAGAATATCTCCTCGTTCTGCTTGTTCCTTTTAAAATTGCTTTGAAATTACTTTCTTCTTCTTCAGTCCTGGACCAGAGATGAAGGTCCTTCTGTAAATGACCACTCCTCCTGCCCCAGATTGTAGGAGATAAGACGGAAAAATTGGTGGAGAACAGAAGTGAATCTGTCACTATCCAGCTGATGTAAAAGTGATTGACATAGGACATACATAAGAAAGTGGAATCTGTGAAGTAGGTAGGAAAGGTGGGAAAATGTGAGAACTGGACACATCTTAAATGATGAAAGGAAAAGGAATGATGGTCTGGGAGGACAGGATTAATTTGGAGGAACAAGTTTAATTCCAAAGTACTGATGTGAATAGATGTAGAAACAAAACATCCTTCAAGGCTGTCACAGAGATAAGGCAGGGGTCATAGTCATCTTTCTGACATGTGCAAGGCAAAATGTATTATTACATAAATCACATTAGGAGTAACCAGGTATTCCAAAATCAGAAGACAGAAAAAAAAACAAATCCCCACACAACGTCTTAAAATAAATGATGATGAGCATTTAATTAGTAGCAGAACTAATGAAGCCTAGTAGCTCCAGCCACACTGCCCAAGTCACAGAAGGCAAAGGCAGAGGACTGGGAGAATGAAGAACCACCCCCCGTAGGAGGAGATCAGGTTCAATACCATCTAAGGAACATGAAGGTGCACAAGTCCATGGGACCTGATGAGATGCATCCACAGGTCCTGAGGGAACTGGGGGCTGAAGTGGCTAAGCTACTATCCTTCAAATTTGAAAAGTCATGGCAGTCTGGTGAAGTTTCTTCTGACTGGAAAAAGGGAAACATAGCCACCATTTATAAAAAGGGAAAAAAGACAGACCTGGGAAACTAACTCCCCTCCATGCCCAAAAAGATGATGGAGCATATGCTCCTGGAAACTAAGCTAGGGCACAGTGGAAAATAAGGAGGGGATTTAGGATAGCCAGAATGGCGTTGTTTAACATCTTTGTTGGCGACATGGACTGTGGGATCAAGCACACTCTCAGCCAGTTTTCCAAGGACACCAAGCTGTGTGGTTCAGTTGACACACCAGAGGAAAGGGATGCCATCCAGAAAAACCTTGTCAGGGGCCTGTGAAAATCATATGAAGTTCAACATGGCCATGTACAATGTCCTCCACATGAGTCAGGGCAATCCCAAGCACAAATACAAGTTGGGTGATGAGTGGTCCGGCAGTGAAGGACTTGGGGATGTTGATGGGTGTAAAACTGAACAGGAGCCAGCATTGTGCACTTGCAGTCCAGAAAGCCAGTTGCATCCTGGGCTGCACCAAGAGACATGTGGCTAGCTGGCTGACACAGCTGATTCTCCCTCTCTGCTCCACCCTTACAAGTCCTCACCTGGAGTACTGTGTTCAGCTCTGGGGTTCTCATCATATTTCACCCCACATCCAAAATAACCTGATTATTTAAGATTAAGATGTTCCTCCAAACACTTCTCATTTGAGACAAAGTGGTTCTTATTTTTATTTTAGAGAGCATAACAGGTTTTTTTCTATCAATTTCTTGCATACAACTTACACAGAGTAGGTTGCTAAAATTCCCACCAGACTTTGCCTCAATAGAATGTTATAGATAAAAAAACACATTGGAAACTCAACATCAAGAATATATCATTAGTGTAATTAAAGACCTAACAGTCTACTACAGGGTGTTGTTCTCATCTGTTCACTCTCCCTTTGAATCCTAAGTATGGACCAGTTTGGGTGCACAAGGTTGGGGTTTGCAGAGGGCATCCTCTGTCTTTTGAGACCATGATGCTGCTGAGCTTGGTGGTTTCCTCCTCTCCCCTCTAGGACTTGCTTGAGAACATTTTATGTCTGCTGGTACACTTTACACTTTGGTGAATGAGTTGACATGGCAAAGCCTTTCGACTCAAGATAAGAAAGGACTCACCAGGTCTAGTCCTGCTTGGAAGACTTTCTGAAGAGGTTTAAGGTTCTCATATGCAAAGATAGGAATAGAAAGCTCTGAATAAAATGTGAACAGCTTTTGTTTTGTATTCTCAATAAAGTTCCTCATTTTTTAATATCTGTCAGTGATTTTGCCTGGCATAAGAAAATTTATTATAAATTTGCACGTAACTTGTTCTTTTACCACACTTACTCTAAAATGTGTGGCAGAATTGTCAATGCATATGTCATTACTCAGAGGGATTTAGGTCTTTATGCAGGATAAATTCCAATTTTGTAACTATAACTATTCCTTTACACTGAATAAATCCCTAATTCCATAAATGTTGCCATAGGTTTCAACCGAGACTATCCACTACCTTCTATGACTTTAATGCCATAATCTGTATAAAAGCAAATTGCTAATTAGACTGAGCTAGCTAAAAAGCAGGTTTTATTTTTATTGTGATGAAATACTCTTCTTTAAAAACCATAAAATGATTGAACTTTCTTCAGAATTTAAGAAATTAAAATCCTTAACAGCCAAGTGTTGCAGAAGTGGCACTAACACCTTACACACAGCAAGGGCAATTTCAAAGCATCTGATTCCTGACTGCAAAAAAGACACCTAATTGTACTGTAGAGAGTTTCACTGTATTATTAAGGACATGGAACAAATGGCACAATAGATTGATCCTGTTTTTAACTTCTGTGAATAACTTTGAAATGATTCAGTCATCAGTTATGATGTGGAGGAAACATAAGCTTGTACCTTTTCCTTTACAATTTAGAGGGGGGTTTTAGCTCTTGTTATTTTTAATCACACCTCTGCTTTGGTTACAGTTTAAAATCTGTCATCCAGAAATCCCTGAAGCTTACAGTGTTTCTTAGTCTGCTGAAAATACTTTTGCCTCTGGCTGCCCTTAGGGTTGAGGCTAGAAGAGCACAAGGAAGTATGCCAAGGTCTTGGATAGATGCAGAAAGAACTCTATTGGGTCTGCAGTACTTTGGAACTTTTTCCTTGAAGGAGGGCAAATAATCAATCATTAGAGTGTTTGAATACTGGGGGGAAAAAAAACCCACACCATAAATTTGATAAAGAAAAATAATAAAAAGAAAGTACTCATATTGCTTTAAAGCTCTTGTATTCCACACCCGAGTGGAAAAGTTCAGCTCTTTTAATAAATATGTAAGGCCTCTGGGAAGGTAATCTATGAATGAATTGTTAATAGTTACTTGTCTTGGTAAAAAAAAAATATATATAAAATAATTTCTCCAAATCTCCTACTTTTATTAGCTTCTAGACCTGGTAATAAATTTGTATTCAGTAGGACAATCAGTAACTTTTACAGTTCTTCATGAAAGAATTTTGCTACCTTTTACTCTCCTCATCTAAGGAAGACTTAGAGTGCTTGGCATCTAACAAAAAAAACATCTACAGTTTGGGTATCCCAAGGAAAGCCCAGTTTCCCAGTTGCTTTGAGTTCCCATTGGGCACTCTATCACTGTGCAGCCTGAGGAGCTATTTTAGCTTGGATGTTCAGAGTTACTGAGACTCCCTGTGGTCCCCTGAGCGAATCTGGTCACTTTTCTTTAAATTGATTATTTTAAAAATATCAGTCACATCCCTAATTGTTAATGGTCAGTGCATTTCTCAGCAAGAACAGCCATTCTCACTTCTTGAGGTGTTGGTTTTACTGGGATTGTCACAGTAATTGTAAACGCAAGCGTCTCAACGTGAACAGAAAAAAACCCTTATGTTTGGCACCACAAGCACCAATCAACAAAACACAGCAGAAGACCAGAGTAGGAGAAGAATTAAAAGAAATAAAGCAAGCTAAGAACATAAACAGGACCTAGTATCTCACTCTAAAAATGACATGCATTCGGGGCTGTTAATTGTTTACCAGTCCCACAATAGGAAATTTGAGATATCTCTTTGAAAAAGAATGGTACAAAGCTGAGGAATTTAGAGCACTGTGAGCATTGTAGTGATGCTTTGCCACTACTCTGCTAAGAACTGAATTTTTCCTTTCTGGAAGAAAGGGGTTATGAGGAGCATATCAGACTAAGAGTGAATTTCCTCTTTGTATTCACTTCAGATTAAACAGCGAGCGATAGTTCAGCTTCTGGACTTGTATGTTAAAGAAGATATGTAGATGTCTATGTCTTTGATATGCCTCAGCTGGGTTTGTGAACAAGTGAACACCATAGGGGTACACACTGAAATTTACTGCTGGGATATACAGGAAAAACATTATATCAGTATGTCTTTCTGATATTGGACAGGAAACATCTTCTAAGGTTAAAGATTGGACAAAAAATCTCTTCTGTTCTAGGAAATGAGAATGTTGGGAAAAAAAATCTGCACTTCACATTTATTGTGTATTGACAATGTTTATTTTAAGTATGTAGAGTGTGATCTCATGTTGAGCCACATGTAATAAACTCCATGAATCACTTTATTTTCAGCCTTGAGTTAATTATTATCCTATATATCTAAAAAGCTTTAAACATTTATGTCTGAGTAGAAAATGCAAGAGCATTTTCAAAATCCTGACTGCCTCTGAACATAAAAATAATTATATTTTCAGTGGTGAAAAGCTAGGTATTTTGATTCTCTAACATATGCTACAGTAGTAACCTCCTCCATCCCTAGTGATCACACCATTGAACAGTTGATCTCAGTCTTTCTTCTCAATCTGTCCTCTCAGCAGAGATACTGTGCCTATTAATAGCTTGGTAACTTAAAAACCAGAACATACTGCTTAGAGTCACATGAGTCAGCTGTGATACTGCAAAAACTGCTAGCATCTTCCACACTTTGTGCCTGTGGTTTCTAACATATTTTATAGATAAAAATATAGAGAAATATCTGTGTAATACAAAATGTTCATAACTCAGTAGTGTGCCAAACATTTATTTATTTATTTTGGCAGGTGGTCGGGGATTTTAACAACAGAATCACAGAATATTCATGGTTGGAAAGGACCTCCTAGGTCACAGAGTCCAACCATACCCATAACAAAAAAAACACCTAAATACCCTGATCAAACACGGCGTCAAAACCACAAAATAACTCCCTACATGCCTGCCACTAGAGCAGAAGGATTTACATGGATGTGTATTTCAAATTCTTCTGAATACAAGTAGGTTATGGCTACTCTTTGCTTTCCTTAATGAAATTCAGTTAAATAATGAGGACTCTAAGTCTCTCTTTCTGTTGTTTTCAGCACATGAAGCCATTGAAGACATTTTCTGTCAAGTAGAATATGAAATTAAGGATGCAGAAGAGTACAAAGACAGCCGTGAATATATCATATCAGAAAGAGATAGTTATTTCAGGATATTAGCCATGTTTTTCAGTTTAAAAATATGTTACTGCAATACCACATTTCTTCATGGAATGTGTTCATAAAATTTTCTCTAATTGTAAATACACCATGACAAAAGATTCCTGATTGGATTTTTCATATAATTCTATGGAGCTCTGCAATATCCTTAATGATAATTCTATGATGAACAGAAATTTACAATTTCATTTTTTTCTTTATTTACTCTTCTGATTGTTCTCCTTGTACAAACATAAAAGAAGACTGAGTCAGCGCTGGTTAAATTTCCTTCAGTACACTGGATAGTTAAGCATGTTATGCACTTGGATTCAAACTGCTGGTAATTAGAGTTATTGAATCTGGCTGGAAACAATTACATTAATTTCCGTTGATTTTATCACAGTGCTCAAAAATGTTATCAAACATATAGATAAATGCATGAAATCCCACTAATGTAAGTTTTTATCAAGGCTGTAAACCAAAACTAGACAATGAGGGAAAGAATGGAAAATAACCCTTATTTCTAAAGGTGTCCCTAAGCTCATGACAAATGAGAGGACACGGGGCTGGATTCAACTTTGGTGTAACTCCACTGAAGTTAGCTGAGATACACCAAACATGGTTTTGCCCCAGAGGGTTTTGGATTCATTTATTTTAAATGAAGTCTATACATATTTTAAAATGAGCATTGCCCTTCAGAATGCCAAAGTAGTGAGTGTAAAAAGTAAGACATCACAAAAGCTAAAAGAAAATGTGGATGCTAGGAAGTATTTTAGCCCTGAAAGTCAAACAATTGAACCACCTTTCCAGCCTCATTCATCTGACTCTCACTTTGCTTATGCAATGTCTGCTGAAGACAGTAGAGGGCAAATCATATGCCCTTTGTCCTTCTGACTGATTTGAATATCCTTCCTAAAAGATATTGCATCTTTCACTTGTTGGGTGCACTGCCATTCTCAGACAAATAGAAAGAAAGAGATTGTGTCTTCAGATATGGTGTCGTCCTGCAGGACAAAAGGGTGATTAGAGTCTTTAGCTCACTGTTTTTACAGGAGTTTATAGCAATATAACTCCTATAGACTTCATGGAAACCTAAGTGTTTAATCCTTCCCCCAGCTCTTCCTTCCCGGTGTATAGAAAGGTGGGAGAAAATGCAGAGGTTGTGGAATGCTAGCTTACTGCTGTTGGAGATGGAAGTTGCTTTGACAAGCATCAGTTGCTGTGTTCATATTCCTAGAGGAATTGCAGTTTTCAGAGTCCCCTCTTCCACCCCCACTGTTGTTTGTTAACCAAGTGTACGTCCCCCTTCTGGCTTCTAGCTGCTGCTTCCAAAGGCTACTGGTTCCCTGTAAATCCTGAAATGTGCCTGTCATCTTGTTAATGTGTAATGTACCTCAGGATATAAGAATGGCTGAAGCTGCCTAGATATCAGTTACTGTATCTCCTCTTATGAAACACAAGGAGGGTACCGTTATCATTTGTTATCGTCTGAGCAGGATGGAGAGGAAGGAACAATACCTGTCTCCTTTCTACTATCATATTGAAAGGACTGAATCTACTTGTGTCTCAGGGTACAGTAGAAACCACAGCTCCTGGAACATGAACCACAGTTAAAGGACTCTGAGTCAAATAGTGAATATGAATTCCTGCTACTTATGAGGGGATTACAAAGGAGTACTGTCCTCTGAAAAATGAAGAACTTTTGGTAGATCTTTTCTGTGTTTTTATGCTTATGCCAGTCTCTTCTCTTGTGGCACATTCAGCAGAATTAAGTTTTCCTGTAGCGAAGGGGAATGCTTTAAGAGTTATGCTAGGCAAATTTACTACTACATACATTATACATAAACGGGGAAGAAGGATAACAGCCCATTGGGCTGTAGTCAGCCTCCCACAGCAGTGAACACTACTGCTATCAGCATGAAAGTCCAGCCAGCTAGGATGTGTGAGCATGCTGCAGCAGTGTTAGAGAAGAAACTCTGCTCTGTTCTTGAATATACCTTGCCTGGAAAAGTCGCTGTGAAGCAGGCAAATTGCTCACCTACACTACTGACATAATCAGGGCTGAATTTAGCTGTACAGTTAAAGGTGTGTAATTTATAAATTCTATATATTTTGTTAAGCATATCTCTGCTTGCATTAACCAATTCATTGTCAATATTTACAGGAGCTATGGTGAACCTACAAGTCAGTGCTGAGAAATCAAACCTCGGATGTACAGAAGTTTAACCTGGATTAATTTCTAGTGTTACCTCTACTACATGCTGAGCCACAAAAAAAACAATGTCCTGAATTAAAGGAATTTGAGAATCTGACAGCATAAAACCCTAAAGAGAAAGAAGGCTATAGATAAAATATGTATCATAAATATATCCTTTCCCTTTGCTCAGGTACCAAGAAGAAATATTGACTTAGGCATTCAGGTAAGACTTGGTTCCAGACCAGAGAATTATTTTAACATATAGATATTTCAGGTGGCCTGTTGTAAAAATTCAGATAGATGCCTCTGCTGTAGAACCAGCAAACAGGGTAGAGATGCCACTAAGTTTTCTACTATAATCTCGTGCCTAGAATGTGTCTGTTTTTATGAACACTTTAATCAAGATTAAGTTACAGTTAACCTCTCATGTCCCATTTCTCTGGAGAGTGCCTTGAACTCTGACACTGTGTAAAATTCATGGGACGAATGAAACAACAATAAAAAGAAGGCAGGATTTTTCAGACCAGTGGTGAGGAAGCCCTATGAGAGGAAGGAGTGTTGGGATCCTCTCCCTGCTCCATGAGGTTCCTGTGCATTTTCCATTTCACAGATACAAGATCCAGTGCAGAAGTCATGAAACCAGGAAGTGAAGTTAAATTCTCCCTCAAAAAAATAGTGTTATTATCACAAGAGTCATACCAGAGACCAAAGAGAGAGACTTAGGTGTGAGATAGGAATTAAGATGCTTTGATCAGCTAAGGTGACAGAATGTTCTGTAGATATCTGGGTAAGTTTAGTCACCAGAGCTAAAAACCATATAGACTGTGTTATTAGACAGAGATTTTGTGGAGTATAATTTTTAATGTACCTATTTGGATATCAATACAGTTGAATTTCAAATTGTCTTGGGGGGGGGGGGGTTGGATCTATCCCTAAGTAAGTGTTAGCTCACTCTTAGAATTAAGTTGTGATTCTTATCTTGTTTTGTTGCATTTGCTTGAAGAAGCACAAATAATGTTATGTTCTGATGCAAAAACTAGCCACCATCCAGTAATACCTGGAAAGGAAATGCCCAGTATAAGGAAAAAAATATATATATGATAAGGGAGATCACTGGAAAAGCTTGCTCTGGGAGACTGTACAGACTCCATCCTTCAGGGTTTTCAAGGGCAGGTTTCATAAATCCCTGAGGCACCTGATTTTAATTGATTGTTGACCCTACTTTAACCAGAAAGTTGGACTACAGATCTCCTGAGATCCCTTCCAAACTGAATTACCCTATGATCCTAGTATCCTAATACTAATGAGAAAGACCCAAACGGCTGCTTTAGACACAGATGAGAATTAATTCAAAATAATAGGCATTTCCATTGCAGATGTTTAATACATAGGTGCCATTCATGATCCATTATACATTAAATCTTAATTACCAATTTAAAGTAAGTATTTCATAGGAGTATGTTTCTATTGCAAGCAAAAACTGTATAATTACTAACATCTGTCATCACCTGGATTTCATGGGATTGACTAGACATCCTAATTGCAGATTTTGAACTGTTCTTACCTCAGTCATTGAAATATAATAGGAAATAATGGAGTTATTTGTTATGGCACAATGCTATACAATATCTGAACAATACGGCTTAGTGCCTTGGACTTTGATCCATAGGTATTACCTAGAACGAAGGCTTTAGTATTTTTCCTTAAATTCCTCTCAGTTTCTTTGGATTTCTATAGTTAATTTAGAAAGAGGTCATAGTTCCACAGGTAGTAACACATTTGAGGAGGAGATTTTGCAGATCATGTTTATGCTCACATGCTGCTAGAGCATCAGTTACGGACACGGGTGACTGTGAGTCTACCAGCTATGCTGAATGCATGCAGACAATCTCTCTTTCTGCATTCTCAAATTGCTGCTAGGAAGAATGATACTGATTTCTCAAGTTAAGTATATACAGAGACATTAAGAGCCAACAAGTCTTAATGAAAGACTTCCTTTCAATACAAATATGTTTGTCAACTCAATCCATCTAATCTGCAGCCAGAAAATGCTTATATAACCAATCTCTTTCTTACAACTTTCCTCTTGAACTGCAGTTTTCTTTTTGATTTCAGGAGTGGTAAAGACAAAGGAACCTGTAAACTGCTACATAAATCCAAATTATGTTCTTCTTAGACTGAGGAGCATTATACTGTTTATAATTTAGTAAAAACAAGGGTATTATTGCAGAACTAAAGCAGATGCTCACACCAATCTAACATAGTTCATTGGATCTTCTGTTTTGATACTTAGAATTAGACCTTAACAACATGACACTTAGGTAATGAAGACCTCAGATCTGAATCCATATCTAAAGATGTAGTCAGGTATCAGCTCTTGTTGTGAGTTAGAATTTTAGGGGGGGAGGGGGGCAATTTGCTTGGGTATTGTTTGTTTGGTTTTTGTTAATTATTGCTGTAAATTGCTGCCTTTAATTTTTTAGGAAAAAAAAAAGTGAGATTGTCCTTTAAATTTTCTTAAATTAAAAATGCTTACAGTTAGTCTCACTGTTTCACTAAGGATAGTACACAATCCAGCAGATGTTCTTTAAGTACTACACTTAATTATAGCTCTGCACTAGATTCTGACCTTTTTATTGGTGTCCTTTTATTGTATGTCCTTTTCACTACATCTGGGATATGGTAATCAGACTCCTGACATAGACTGAAATTTATTGATCACATTATCCCTGAAATGCTTTTTTGCACTGGCTCAGCTCCCTGCTCATTGTGCTGATTTCAAAATGTGATTCTGCACAAAATAGTGCATGTCATTAGTTGGCATTAGCTTATGAATTTGTGCCTGAGTTGAAGAGTTATTGGGAGTCCTCCTTCTTTCCCGTGCCTCCCTTTGTGCAACACCCACTGTATATATTTCATTGAAGAGTCTCTAAAGTTCTTGGAAAGTTCAGAACACCCACCTTCTGTTTTAATGCAGGGCAGGAGAGGACAAGTGATGGGAGGAGTAAGAAAGTTGTTTTATGGTAGTCTAGATCCACCTAGTGATCATCATTTATACTGATTTCTAACTAGCTTCTAATTTAGACACTTGTTGTGGAGGAGTCTCTGAAGAGAAAGGAGGAGGAGCACACTGCACTCTCTTGCAAAATTGTTCTGCAGAACTCTGAGTGGCAAGACCTGCGCTGGGATTCAGAAAAGTGAAATGTGACATAAAAACAGCTTTCCTCCTTTCTCGACTCCTGAGGTCTTTCAAATGACCACAGAGGCTCTGTCTCCCAATGTGTGAGAAGATGATATTGGCTTGGTAATATCTATTTGCATTATGTATCTAACTTTGCAGCATCTTGGAAATATTCTTTAGGAAGCTCCACAGGAGACAGCAAACCATGCACATTTGTTACAGCCCAATGCAACTTCAGAAAGAAATTTTGTCATAGATTGTAGATATGGTAAAAATAGCAGATTTCCAATTAAATGCTCCCTTATTCCATAAAATATACATTCAGTTCCTACACAAAGCTGCATTGTCTTCAAAAATAATATAAAAGTGGTCTTTGCTCTAAGTACTGGAAGATAACATGAGAACTATTTATACAATGGATTTCCATTATTTCAAAATCAAAGCTGACACGTACTGCCTTAATTAAGGCTAACAAAAAAGACAAACCACAGTCTTAACTTGGCACTGAAACTAGAGTCATTAACTTATTTTTGTACTGGACCCATTTAAATGTGCAGAAACATTTTTGCCTTTGTCGAGGTTTAGGGGGAGGCTGGCCCCTAGATGAAGGGCAGATGCTCTCTATTAACCCCCCTCCCTTCCCAAAAGGGGAAGAGAAAGGGAATAACAAAGAGAGACTTATTGATAAGAAAACTAAACCAGCTTTAATGAAAATAATAATAATAAAATGAAAGATATACAAATATAATCCAAAACTATATTGAACCCAGCCACTCTGATGACAATTTTGTCACTGTCACCACTGATGCTTTGGAGTAGGCACTAGGAAAGTCCTACACTGGACTCAGCCAGGATGGGAACCGATTGAGGAGCTGGGTTCTGGAACATATGGATTGGAATCAAAGGCAGAATGGCTAAAGTCCTCCTTGGACTCTGGCCATTGAAGAAGAGAGCTTGACCCCCGTGATCCCTTGATACTGAATATGACATATATGGGATGGAATGTCTCCTTGGTTAGCTTAGGGTCACCTGTCCTGTCTGCTATTATCATTGTTAGAAGCAGACCCTGTCTACAAAAACACACTGTTTACTTCAGAAAGTACAGTTATTTAGAAGAGACTGAGCTAAAAAGTAAAATCACTGAACAGAAGTAGTTCTATTCTAATTCATATCAGGACAGCCTTCATTTTGTTTGCCTTTCATTTACATATGGAGAAACAAATTTGAAGAGGGAATACACAGACTGATTTACTAGGGATTTTGAATCAGAATCTGGACATCAGCTTGGCTGAAAGCTTTACAAATAGCAAGTTCATTGACTTATATGTTACTGCAGACTGAATATTAAGACTGGAGATGTTAACAACCTTTTATCTGTGAAGGGTCTACCATTTTATATTCTTATAGCAGAAGCAGAAATTTCAAGAAAAGCAGATCATTGTGATGCATCCAACCACCTCACCCACACTGTTCCTTCTAGCCATTATGTGAGAGACAAAGCAAGAAAAAGGCTAAAATTACTTTTTTTGTTTTCGTACGTAAGGTTATGACCTTTTTATATCTTAATAGGAACCTATGTAATAAAAGCTAATTGGTATTTTAGCATCTTTGACAAACATTCATTAACAACATACAGATTTTGCAACTTAAAACTGCACTGAATTGAAGGGTGTGAAATTCACTTCTTTCCAAATTTAATAAAGAAATTGTGTGTTACATTATGTATATTATCTTAAGCGATGTTAAGGTTGTGGCCATCTCCTCTAGGTGCTCTGGCCCAGATCTCCCTCCTGCCAGGCTGCTGGAGCCCAGCCTGAGGACCTGGCACCTCTGCCCAGGCTTAGGGACATGGATGCTGCTTTCCTGTTTGCAGGTATAACCAGTAGCAAAGCTATGAGATAGACACACACACACATGGGCACAGTAGCAGGACACTGGCGTGACCAGTCACACAGACAGCTGCAGATGGGGCACTGCCTTCAACAGCACCTACACAGAGGACTCACATAAAACACAAGTGCAGCCAAGTACCCTCCTCTTGGGCTGGCTGAGACAGAATGTCACTAGTGTAGGGACACACGTGACACTTTCCAGGTTCACAAGCACACCTACATTTCTGGGTCCCTGTCTGCCTGGAAGCTCTGCCCACATCCCAGCACCCTTACCCCCTCATCTGTCCCTCCTTTGACAGCTGGCCTAGCTTAGTGCTTGCTGCACACACAGAGCACTCATACACTTTTCCCACAGGTCTCCCACAGTCATGGGGCCCCCAGATACCAGCACGGACCCTCCACCCAGATGATAACCTGGCCCAGACCCAAAGCCCTCCTGCTTGTCAGCTGGTCCAACTTAAGCTTTCCCAGTGAATATTGATGCACATACCTCATGCACCTCAGGACTGGGGAAGATAAAGATGCTCAAAGTCCCATCAGCCAGCACATCAGCTGGCACAGTCCAACTGACTTCCTCCAACATCCTGGACCCTCAGGTTTGTATTCTTATCAGCTGCAATGTCCTGGTTTCCCTGCAGTTTCCTGATAGCCCATCAATTAGCACTAATGATCAGGTTTGCTTCTGGTTATCTTCGTTAATGTTAATGGGTCAGGTTTTATGCCTTTGTGTTGTCTCCTTCCCTTTCCTAATCCTTCCAGTTGAATAAAATAAACCTCACTCTCCTTATAACCTTACTGATTTGTGTGACTGGCCACGTTTATTTGTATCACAAACCCCTTTATCATATGTGGTCAGGTTTGTCTTGTGTGTTTTGTTTATGGCTCCCTTGGGCAGATACCCTTAAGGGAGCAAACACACTCCTTCTATACACCCTCACATATTATTTTCACCCAGACTAAAGCCACTTCAGGGGAGAATAAACAAGTAAATCATACGATACAAGAAGACAGAGCAGAAGAAGCACAATGAGAGAGTGCTATTGAAATGGTCCTTGATGAAATTAATTTGAATTACTATTACCTTATCTAAAGCAGAATCATCCTACAGTTAACGATGGAGGAGAATGAGTATCATAAACAGAGGAGGAAGAGGTTCTAGAAAGATTTTCAAGCAACTCCTTTGATAAATCTCTCAAATGAACTCATTCTCATATGTGCAAATGCTTGAAGAAGCAGCCATACCTGCACTTACAGATTAAAGCTGAAAACCACTTAAATCAGTATACTTTATACAGTTAGTTAAACTAACACACAGGTTTAAGTATAAATGCATATCTGACATTTCTCTGTTTCAAGGATCTTTCATGACAAAGTAATAATGTCAGAAACACAATTCTGACTTGTATTTCCTATAAGCATTTCTCTCTGAAATTCAAGTTTAGGAAAAAAAAACACTGTCTAAAAGTAGTAATTTAACAGAAAACCTAGAGTAACCCTGTGCAACTCTGCTCATCCAAGGATCTTAAAATAGAAAATGAAAACGGATTTGGGCTTCCAGTGTTGCTAAAGCAAAGAACAACAGTAATTTCTTTTTCTTCTCTGATCTCTGACATATTCTTTCATTTGTTCCATAATGAGTACCTTTAATGAGTCTATCTCATTTCCTTCTCTTTTCTTCTCTAACTTTTGGACTCTGTTGTTATATTGGTTGATACTGTCTTTCCCCACAGCTATAACTCTGGAAGCAAAATCCTCTGGGAGAATGATTTTCTCTTCCTGTGCTCCCAAGGGTCTCCCTGTTGACTGTTTTGTTTAGAGTTGGAGAATATCTGTTCTACTTTTATATTTTAGTAGTGAAAGAATAGTATCAGTCATAGCAACAACTATAGTAGCAATGAAAACCTGTAGGGAAAAAGAATGAAATCCACCACACAGAGGTCAGTAAGCAAAATCCAAGAGGAAATTTTCTTCCCAATATATCAAATGTTTTAGTATCCAGGTGCAAATCTGTAGGTGAAAAGAAGATAAAATAGAACATCCTCCTTATTATCTTGCACTGTCATCCTGCAATGGTGTTAGAGATGGAAATTTTCCCTTGACTGATGTTGGGCTACTGCTTGTTTGGAAATTGTATATTAGTATCATAGGTTCTTCTGTGTAAAAGTCAAATATGTGAGTGGAAAAGGCTGTGCAGTATACAGAGAAACTGTCAAAGACAACAGAGTTGGTACCTGAAACCCCATTGCTTTTCACACTTTGGTCTCTGATTTACCTGCAGGTAGAGGTCTTCCTCAAGGTAGAGACTGGACTTCTCTGTATTCAAGCATCTATAGCTATTGATGCTCATGGGCCACCTATTTCTTTTAAATCATAATCAGAAAAAGAGAAAGTCCTGGCAATTTATATATCTTTTTTTATGAATCATGCAAGGAAGTGGTGATAAAGGAAAAATATTCCTTTCAGTCCAATGGTTTCAGATCCATACCCATGCCCATTTGCTACAGGATAATTGTATAAGAAAGCTGCATCACTATACAAATAAAAGTATCCGATTCATGAGGCCAGGAAAAAAAAAAAGAACAAAACAGAAGCATAGTTGAGTGTAGTTGTTATGAATGATAACTTAGGAAGAAGTATCCCTGGAAGCTGGATAAGGATATCAGTAGGAAACTACCGAGATTGGTACATTCCTCAGACTATAAACATTACTGGTCTTGCATGTAAGTGGTGAGCATGCTGAAAATGGTAGTCCAAGAACAAAGACCTGGGGCTGTTTAGTCTGGAGAAGATAAGACTGAGAGGGGATCTTATTAATGTTTACAAATATCTGCAGGGTGGGGGTCAAGTAAAAGGGGCCAGTCTCTTTTCAGGGGTGCCCTGTGATAGCACAGGGGCAATGGTCACAAAATGGAACACAGGAAATTCCACCTCAACATGAGGAAAAGCTTCTTCACTGTGAGGGTGATGGAGAACTGGAATGGGCTGCCCAGAGAGGCTGTGGAGTCTCCTTCTCCAGAGAGTTTTAAAACCTGCCTGGGTCTGTTCGTGTGTGTCCTGCCCTGGGTGTTCCTGCTTTGGCAGGAGGTTTGGACTCGATGATCTCCAGAGGTCCCTTCCAACCTCTACTGTTCTGTGATTCTATGAAGAAGGCAGAGTGGCTTCTAATTGTACAATTTCTAAGACAGATTATTCCTGGAATCAGAAAACCAATCATTGCACCCTTGTATTCTCTGCTGTGCCAGAGATGTGTAAATCTGAGCTCCATTTGCTGCCAAGTGCCAAGGAGAGAAGCTGGGACAACAGCTACTGCTTGAGAATGAGGAGACCCTCCTATCTGAAGCTGTCACAGTTCTCTCTTTTTCCCTCCCGCTCCTCCCAGCTGTGATAAGACTACAAGCCTTGTTTCTCCACTGTATCTTTTCCGTGGCATAACTGGCTCAGGCTCTGTTCTTCAGTAGCAAAATTAAGCTTCATTCAAAAACTTGTGAAACAGCTTAAGAATTCTAGAATTTCCTTTCCTGCTCAGTGGGCTGCTAATGCCTTTCATACCAGATAAGAGCTGAGAATTTCTAAGTTCTTGCAAGCTGGCACTCTCAAAAATTAATTTAGAATCATTCAGACAATGTTTCAAACCACGAAGGGTAAAGTTTTCAAAGCTATTCAAGTTTTAATAACGCCGAAAAATAAGCATTTTCATTGTTATTGGGAGGAGAAGAGACATAAAATCAACTTGCTGTTGACTGTTTATGTACAGAACTCTGTTTTTATTGGTTTAAGAAGGGGATTTTTAAAAAAAGACTGTACAATCAGAAAAGTATTTTCATGTGTATAGTATTTAGAATAGTTGTTCACTTTTTGTAGCTCTCGGTTATTTTAAAAAATAGCCAGCAGAAAGAAGGAAGTATTATCTCTGTTTTTATGAAAGAGACATTTTTCATCGTATTAAAGAAATAAAAGTGTGCAAAACAAAGCAGGGGTACTCTTTATGGCTAATTCTTGGCATGCAAGTTTCTTTAGGCCCTATAAGGTTGCATTAGTCACAGTAACAACACGTCATCTCTGAAATGCTAGGGAAACAAAGGAGGAAAGTCACCAGAAGTGACACATTGCAGTATAGCCTAGCACGAAGCAATACATCAGAATGTGTAATGGTTAGAACCAGTTTATCCATTTATTCCATAATCCTTTAAAAGAGCAATTTATTTAAGCGATGTTTTGGGAATGTTTTAAATCATTTTTAAAGGATCTGCATGACAGCTTCCTGTATTGTATAGCAAGCTGCTACTACTCAAAAGTTTTGGGGCCAACTCCTGGTTCACATGAGAGAAGTGTTACCAGTATCATAAAATAGATGCAAACATATGTTATGAAGTTAATGCTAAGATAGAAACAGATTGGGCTGACAACATCCTGGAGACTGCATTAATGACTCATTTGCATCAAGTCACTTCAGTGGAAAACTTTCTATTCTGTTTACTAATTTTCTCAGTCTGAGGAAAGTTAGTAGAAATCACTAGTGAAAAGACTTCTCAGAGGTCTCAGAGGTGGTTAAAGAGCTGTATTGTGTAAACTAACAAACATTTCCTTTGCTATGACTCTTATTTTTTATCTTCTCCATACTCCATCCCAGTACCTACCATCTACCTTCTTTTCTTTTCAATACAGGGAAACAGCCCTGCCCTTTCAAATGATCTTAGCTCTCAGTTTCCCTCTCACTTTTAAGGATCTTCCAGCTGATAATTTTTTCAATGAAATAAGTCTCTGTGTGTGTGTCTGTCTACAAACAGTTCCTACCAGCATTTCCTAATTGACAGTCAGGAACTCAATTAGGCAAAAATTTCATTTTTTATAATGTTTTCTTTGTAGTTTGACTTTTGTTTTACCTAGATGCTGCTATATTTAAGTTGAAGAAGTTCAAAATTGTTTTGTAGCACATCTATACCACTTTCCACAAGTGTTTTCCTGATAACCATCTTTTGTAAAAAAAAAGGTTATTCTGACAAAATATTTTATAGTTCTTATTCAAATAAATGTACATTTTCTTTAATAAAATCACT
>JANHFX010016144.1:91494-105024 GCA_027560015.1 Chloroceryle amazona
AAAAAAAAAGGTTATTCTGACAAAATATTTTATAGTTCTTATTCAAATAAATGTACATTTTCTTTAATAAAATCACTTTTAAAGTAATGAACATAAAAAAAAATAAAGGAATGGTCTGGAATATCTGTATTTCAGAACTGATCATGAAGACATGTAGCTTTTTGTATCATGTGATAATGCAACATAAGCTTGTTACTAAGAGTATATTTTTTGCTGACTAAAGCCTGGAAAGCATGGAAGTAAATAACTAAATATAATTATCTGCTGATTTTACATTGCTATCTACCTTCTGCTAATTATGGATCTGGCCTGTCTCTTTTATGTTTTTAAAGAGGAATATAAACCCTTTTGGATATCCTTTGTCCTATTAAATTTCTTTCATAATACTTCCAAGATTCAGGATGTGCCTGTAATTCATAAGCTGCAGTGAGAGTTGTTACTGAAGAGAAATTCTCCAGTGAAATACCTTGGAGAAGTTTAACATTTTGTTACTGAGAATTTAAATTGAGGTACAAAAGAAAATTTCTCTTCAGAGATTCAAAGCAAAAATCCAGCAGAGATCAATACCTCAGACAAAATGGGAGGGTTTACTAGGAAGGTATGGCCTGAGATGAAAAGGTATTGCAAAATGTGTACAACACTCAGAAGAAAAATGGAACAGTGTTATGCATGAGAGAGGACTCAGAAAAGGATGAGGCTCCTAAGTCAAAGACATATGATTCCCAGGGAATTAGAGATTAAATTAAAAGCTAATTCATCATGTTTTTAACACTGGAAATTCCAAAAGAAGACCAACATTTTCTGTACAGATACACTGTGAAGAATTATTATATAGACTTTTGATTAATTAACACGCATTTAAATGCCTGCTATGAAACAGTTCCCAAGTGTTTGCTTAAGTACCTTTCCTTAGGCCAAAGATAAAAAAAGAGAAAATTGGAACATAGATATAAAACAAAAGATGCCAAGGCTTTCTAAAGTGATACTTTAGAGATGCTTATGGCTTTTGAATTTTCAGTTCAGGCTGCTGTGCCAGGGTTGCATCACATGGCTTCTAGTGGAACTTTGACAGTAGGCAGGATGATGAATAATTCAATTTTCCAAAGTGGAAGGAGAAAACTAGGATTCACTCCAGTTTGTTTCTGTCTGGAGTCCCTGTGACTGTCACTTTAAGAAGTCTTGGCATTGTAAAAGACAAATTCCTGTATTTACCCAATGCTTTGTCCCTTCTGCATTTCTACTTGTTGAACAGTATTTTTTGTATTCTGAAGCAGCACTTAAATGAAAACCTTTTGATCATGCTGTATTAATTCTAATTAAATAACTATTCAAAACTAAGCAGTAGTTTAGTGTGAAATATTAATTTTTTTTTTCCTTAACAATTGTCATTATCTGAATTCCTAAAAATAGAAAATACCCAGAATTTAGAGGCATTTAGGTTCCATAGATTTGTTGAATGAAAAATTCAATTACACAACCAGATACCCTCTTGGGTTCTGTGGAAGAGTTTTTTTATCTAATATGAAAATGAAGAAAAACAAACAAACAAACCAACCAAAACCAACCACCCACAAAACAAACACTAGTATTTCATCCCAGCTTTTATTTCAATTTATCCGCTACCTAAAATTAATCTGGAATACTTCAGTTTGCTCTTGTCACCGTATTATATCAAGACACAGTATTATGAACTTGTGATCCCAAGTTTATTCATTTGTAGAAATGTGCATAGGAAGCTTTGCAAAAATTGCCAATATAGATGAAATCAGATGGAAAAAAAATGCACATTTTACACTCTGTAAGCCAGAAACTGGTTGAAGAAGTTTCCAAGACATACAGTGAATTCTCTATTGCTTCAACATCTTAAATTAAATTTGTCAGCTCCACAATGAAGCATGGAGTAGAATCCCATTCCCAGTGAAATGAATTGGAATGTTGCCTTTTGGTTTTTTGGAAGGGAGGGGACTTCACTTAAGCATGAATATAGCAACTGTTCACAGGTGTTCTTCTGGTATAGAAGTTGTTAAAAGCAGCTATTGGACTTCCAGGACTTGAACTTGTATTTCAGCAACTGTAGCATGTGCCTTAGCCAGCCCATCAGCAGCAGCACCTGTAATTTTTGTGGTGTGCTCTGCAGAACAGTGCAGACATGCCTATAGTATGACACTCATGTCTTCTACAAGAGTAGAAAAAAAACCCCAAACCAAAAAAATTAGAAGCTTCTGTATTTAACATGTTTTATGAAATCCATCTGGGAAAAACAAGGAGTCATATTTTCAGACTAGAGCCTTTCTCTACCATGGAAACTAACATATAAAATAGCAAATTATTAGAACATGGTCATTACCCTTTGGTAATTGGTAATATGGCAGATATTGAATTGGTAATTTGGTAATATGGCAGAAAGTAAAAGCTCATTCTCAAAACGACAACTAAATCCATGACTGAAACTGTACCATCAGGTTTTGTAGTCATTTTTCATTCTTTCCCACTGAAAAGCTGTATCAGAGCTTTGGGATGTGACCAACTAATCCACTTAATACTTATTTAATTATCTTGGCACTCTGCTTTATAATTCTCTATGAACTACTTAGATGTGAACTGATACCTTCTCATCACAGAGCTTAGAATACAACCTGCACAAAATTTAATCAAGAGGAAAATTAAAGTAGAACGATATAAGAGAAATTATATTACCTGTATCCTAACAATTTTGGTCATTTACGGTTATTCACAGAAGGTATATAAATAACATTTTACATCTAAATTTAATTATAAATGCCAATGGAATGAAGGCTCTTAATAATTTAAATGTCATATATAATTGGAAACAAAAGGTATAGGAAATCATAATAGTAATCATATATTATATTAATACATGGTACATTAGATAGCAGACATATTTTTTTCTTGGCAAGTATATATTATCTTCAGGTTCTTGACCTATTAAAGTTAAATTTATAAGGTCAACAGCACTGCAAGAGCACTCTATCAGTGATACCAGTGTGGTTAACCTTGTTAATTATAATAGAAAGTAGACCTGATACACATATCAAATTGGATAGGTGTCAAATATTTGAGCACAGCTTCATCAGTAAATGTTGAAATGACACTCAGTTGTTACACCATCTACTGCAGACCCACATCAACATACGATTGAGAACAGTCATGTCAAATAAGAAAGATTTCATGACTTTTTGCAACAGTTACAGTTTCATCAGGACTGTGTTTCATCAAGTGTATCATAAAACTCTTTCTAAAACCTCAGTGTCTGTAAGACTAACTTATTTTTCCTCCTGAAATGACAAAAAAAACTCCACCAAACCAACTAACCAACCAACCAAAACAAAACCAAAACCCACCAAAACAACAAACCCACACTTCTTGCTTAGAGTCAGCTTTTTGTCCCCAGGCTTCATTCAGGCCCACGATGAGCATGTGCTCTCAGAGGCAGGAGCACACTTTTTAAGATTTTAGTTTTACATTCTTATTCTGACTATAGAATTGAAGTGGAAATTTTGCCATCGCTTTAGAAACTACTTTCACTTGTAAACTATTGTGAAGTGTTGTTGATGTATAAAAGGTGAGGAATAAAATTTTCATGATTTGAATTGTACATTTCTTTATCTCTGTTCGCTGACAATATTAATTCAGAATGTGCAACTTCAGAATCCATTCTTACAACTCTACCTCCTTCAGCTTTCTTTCAAGAGTCATTGAATTATTAGATTCAGTTGCCAATTTGTGTACACCTCCAAGAAACACATCAATAAGTGTTTGACATACATTCTCAACAGTTTAAAGTCTGTAGTAATATCTTGTTTGTTTGGTTTTTTCTCCCATGTTGAACTTTTTCATACTTGACAGTAATTATTTTTCACCCAAAGGAAAGATTCAGTGCCTGTGCAGATGAGCAGAAACACAATTTAAACTGGAACTGTACCTCCTTTAGATCCAAAAGGATTCGATTACAAAAAAGAGGAGGGTTATAATAGTAGGTGATTCCCTTCTGAAGGGAACTGAAGGCCCCATATGCTGACTGGATCCATCATACAGAGAGGTCTGCTGCCTTCCTGGGCCCCAAGTTCTAAATGTTACAAGGTCTGGTGCAGCCGACTGACTCTTGGCTGCTGTTGGTAATGCAGATTGGTGCTGACAAGGTCACAGACAGAAGTACTAAAACAATTCCTAAGGGTTTCAGGGCACTGGGGAGAATGCTAGAAGGCTCAGGAGCACAGGTGGTGTTCTCCATCCCACTCATGAATAAACAGGAGGAGCTGGAAATCTGTGTGCAGGCAAGAGGTTATGGTCTGGTGACAAATACAGAGACATGGTGGGACAGCTCACATGGTGGATGAGCCAACTAGGAGAGGAGCAGAACAGGATCTTGCACGTGCTAACAAGCAGGGTCTGGTTGAAGCGGTGAAGGTTGGGGGCAGCCTTGGCTGCAGCAACCACGAGATAGTGGAGTTCAGAATCTTGTGGGGTAGGAACAGGATGCCAGTCAGGATCACAACCCTGGACTTCATCAGGGTCTACTTTGACCTCTTCAAGAAATTGCTAGGGGGAATCCCATGGGACGGTGCACTAGAAGGTAAAGGGGCCCAAGACAGTTGGACTGTTTTTAAGGACCACTTTTTCAAAGCTCAGGATCCCAGTGGGTAGGAAATCAAGAAAGGGGCCCAGGAGACCCACAGAGTTAAGCAGGGCACAGATGGGCAAACTCAAGTGAAGAGGAGAGTCTCTAGATCCAGGAAGGAGGGGATGGCCACTTGGGACAAATATAAGACTGTTGTCAGAGAATATAGGAAAGCAATCAGGAAAGCTAAAGCCTCCTTGGAGTTAAACCAATGTGCACTGTCAGCAAGTTTGCTGATGACACAAAGCTGGGAGGAGGGGCTGACACACCAGAGGCTGTGCTGCCATCCAGAGACCTGGACAGGCTGGAGAGCTGGGCAGGGAGAAATCTAATGAAGCGTAACAAGGGAAATGTAGTGTCTTGCATCTGGGGAGGAATAACTCCATGGACCAGTACAGGTTGGGGAATGACCTGTTAGAGTGTAGCACAGGGGAAAATGGAGCTGAGGGTCCTGGTGGCCATCAGGATGACCAGGAGACAGCAATGTGCCCTTGTGGCCAGGAAGTTCAATGGCATCCTGGGGTGCACGAGAAGGGGTGTGGTTAGTAGGTCAAGAGAGGTTCTCCTCCTTCATTCTGCCCTGGTGAGACCACATCTATAGTATTGTGTCCAGTTCTGGGCCATTCAGTTCAAGAAGGACAGGGAACTGCTCAAAAGAGTCCAGTGCAGAGCCACAAAGATGATTAAGGGAGTGGAGCATCTCCCTTGTGATGAAAGTCTGAAGGAGCTGGGGCTCTGTAGCCTGGAGAAGACTGAGGGGTGACCTCATTAATGTTTATAAATATGGTAAAGGGCGAGTGTCAGGAGGATGGAGCCAGGCTCTGCTCAGTGATGTCTAATGATAGGACAAAAAGCAGTGGGTGCAAACTGGAGCAAAGGAGATTCCAAAGAAATTTAAGGAAAAATCTTTTTCATGGTGAGGGTGACAGAGCACTGGAAGAGGCTGTCCAGAGGGGTTGTGGAGTGTCCTTCTCTGGAGACATTTAAAACCCATCTGGATGCATTCCTGTGTGGCCTGCTCTAAGTGGTCTTGCTCTGTCAGGGGGATTGGACTAGATGATCTTTTGAGGTCCCTTCCAACACTTAACATTCTGTGATTCTGTGAGGTGTGAAAGGTTTATCAGTCATTGTTGTCACTAACTACGAGTTCCTTAGAGAAAAATAGAACTAGTTATTTCTGCAGATAGCCCTTTAAAATGATTCCTGGGTGACTCTTAGCCCTCCTGAAGTCATCATCAAATAAGTGTGCACAGGCATACCACAACAGATGGAGATTAATCTTTGCAGGCAAAATGCCAATCATGACCATAAGAGGTATTTGCTCTGGAAAGTATTTTTATCTGCAACTGCTAAAACAAGAGGCCATTATATTTCTGCAATAGGTGAAGTCAGAGGTAGCCTTGTTTCATATGGGACATTAAAAATCTCTTGGAATAGTGCATTCAGACACTGATCATAGAAGTAGGCATAAAGGCATAATGGCAAATTAAAAAATAAAACAGCAAAAACAAACAAAACCCCTAAACAAAACAAACAAAAACACACACAAAACCCCCAAACAAACAAACAAAAATACCCAACAAGAACAAAACCCCACAAACAACAAGAAAACCAGATTTGTAAAGTTATATTATGTAGTTAGTTTCTTTCTATGTCTGGCATTATCCTGCTGGCTTTGACTTCTAGAAACAATTTCCCCATGTTGTGCAACTTCTGTTCATTGTGCTGATCAAAATTTTGACCATCACCATGAGTGCTATCAAACATCAAGTCTCCCCTCATTCCAAACAGTTTATTACAGGAATATTTTCTCAATTCTGAAACTTTGAGCCTAGTAAACTTTTTTCTGTACTTGAGCTCAACTACATGTTCTTAGAATACACAACTATTCTGCTGTATCTTTTTCTACCAAAAAATGTTTCTTGATGAGTGTAACTGATATGGAACTGTACATTTGTTTCCTTGATTAAATTCTCATCTGTGAGAAGTGATTTTTGCTTGATAAGTGATTTTTTAAAAAAATCATAATGGCTTTGAATCGTAACTATTTTTACCTCTTAAATCAATAACAATCAAATGGCACAAGATGATATAAAAGCCATTTCCATTCAAGGTGTTATTTTATGAAAATTAAATGGATTTAATCTCTGTGTTTAAAATGGGATACAATACAAATTAAACAAATCTATTATTCTTTCGTCGGAGAAGAGGAAATGGCCAAATCCTGATGGCAGATGCAATCTCTGTAACAGGCTATCACGCCACAATAGCTGTTATTAATCTCATATGTCTTATCTCTATGTGTGGCAGTGGTTTATAATTAAGTTTCATTTTCAGTTTCTAGACTATGCAGCAATTCTAGGAATCAAGAAATACAATCCCGAGTTCAAACTTCTGATGTGATTAACCCTATTATGATCATAGCTGCACTAAAAAGACTGCATCTTGCTTTATTTTCACTCTGGCCAACACTTGTTGATATGTATTGGGTTTTGAAATGGAAATTACTTAGACCTGTGTCCAGTTTTATCTAAAAATCTGAAATTTTAGAATGCTGAAGAAAGAACAGGTTGGAATTTGTCATGAAATATATTTTGTGAAAATGCATCTATTAATAAGAACTGGAAAAGGTAGTGGGCAGGGTAGTTCTAAGTGTTTTGATTTGTTTTTGTATTTTTTTTTTATTTAGAAAGTATTTTCTGGTCAAAACAAATCTTATTGACAGAACCTAAATCCTCAACTATCCAATATCCAATATAATTTCTTCATGAAAACTTGAAAGATCTTAGTTTTGTACAGTTACTGAGTTAATTGAAACCTTTAATCATTTTTCCAGAGCTGATTTTAATTTTCTAATCAGCCTAAATAAATTTAAAATATTTATTTCTGATGCACTTCTAATTAAGAAAGTTCTGCAATATTGCAAAGCAAAACAGATAATTTTTTTACTTTGGTATTTCTGGCACACTGAACAACAGATGGACAGCTAATGTGTTCATATTGACCTTGAAACTACTTTTCAAAGAGAAATGATAAATTCATAGATCATTTGACCCAAACACTGTTCTATCTTAGACATTTTTAAAAAGAAAGTATGTGTTTACATTGTTGCAACAAATTGACATAAAAAGAGAACATTTTTCTTGATACCTTCCTAGAATTTTTTTAATATCTCCATGCCTTGAAACTTGGAACTTTATTTTTTAATACCCTTGTATACTTTTTTTCTTTTGCTTGAAAGGAATAGATATAGTAGTTTATCATGCAGAAACATTTTCCGCTCAGACATGTGGATCCTTCAGATTAATTTATGGGTTTTGTGCAAAAGCTCTGATGTTTTAAGCCTTTGTGTTGCTCACAAGACTTTCACATTAGCTTAAGTGTGAACGGAAGATAGAGCTGGGCACAGAGTAAAGCACTAAGTTTTATCTTTTGCACTCAGCAGGAAGAATTCTAAGGTGTGTTTTTCTGGACACTGGCTTTATTCAAATGGGCTGTGAATATCCTGTCTCTGGGCAGAAAAGTAAAATTCTCCCTTCACCTTGCTGATCAGGCACCTCAACAGACAGTGTCTTTGCTGACGACAGTGAGTGAGTAGTAATGATGGCTTCTCAGCAGCCTTCACTATGTAATAGTAGACTTCTCTGCCCCACACTCCATCTTCTGATTATACATCCAGCTGTGCCCCACTGAGTAAGGAAGGACTACATGAGCAAGTAGTAAAGTGTGTCAGCCCTCCCACAAGAAAAATGCTATTCAGGGTAGAGCAGCCTGGTTTAACACTTAATTTTTTTGACACCAAAAGACAGATCATTTGAGGATTTGGGGTTTAGATTCTTTTTACAAATTCTTCTATTTGAAGCTTAGACTGGTTCTGTATAAGGGTTTTTATTGCTTTTGATAATATCTTTCTCCTAATGTAGTGGAGACAATTATTGCAATAAAATGTGCAGCTTTTTGAAAACCTAATCAAATTACAGAAGAAGATTGATGAGGAAAAGCACAAGGTATCGAAGACACTTCAGCAGATCAACAAGGACACCTGCCATCCACCCACATGTTTGACTAGCAGATTTCATTTTCAGAAGGTTAAAACTAGAATTCTCCATTGGATCAGTTCTTATCTGAACTGTAATCCTCAAGGCATCCTTACCTCTGATAAGCTTTGGAGACTTTCAGTAAAATTTAGTGGATGTACCAAAGTGCTACATAATCTTGAAAATCCTGGCTATCCCTTGTACAGTTACTGTCATACACTGGTACTTCTGTACTCCTCTGCATTGCTTGTCACTTAATCCTACATCTATAATTTATTCTTCTTGTCTATTCAGTGCAATGTCAACTTGCATCAAATGCAAACACAGGATATGATACCCGTGAGTATAGTGTTGGCCTAAATTAAGATTAGACTTTAAGAATGGCTGTAATTCAGATGTGAAGAAATGACAACAGGACTGCAAGACAAACCTTAAAAGTACCTTCTTAACACTAATGCATTTCTTACCAGCTAAGTAACTGCATTGTTTCTTAAGATGCAATATAACAAGGTATCCTCTGGTTTTTATTTCTTCTTCCAAAAAAAATGACATTCCGTTGACATTCTAAAAGAGTGAATAAAGAAGAAAATTACTAAGAAGAAAAGGATGGCTTGGCTTAGTAGTAGGATATTATTTTTAGCATTCTGGGAATAGGCAAAAATGTCTTTTATGCTTCTGAGTAAAAGATATTAATGGCATATTAAGGCTAATAGTTCAGGAGAGAGATGTTTTGTGCCACCTGAAAACAGTAGCTCACATTTCCCTGTATCTGATTTGGATCAGGCAGCAGAAGTCAGATTCCTCAAGGCACTTGACATAAAGGAATATAAACCAAAATGTCATTGTGTGAATTGTTAATTTGCTTAGCTTGTTGGACAATAGATATCCCCATCTGTGTCCTCAAGTAAGGGATGGTGTATCTCAGAGACAGAGTACTTAGAAAAGCAGCCACTGCTCTGGACACAAAATTTCTGGCTCCAGTTTTGTAAGAGCCTGGCTATTGTGTGCCTCAAACCTGGTGATAAGATCTGGAAAGAGCTGTCTGGAGGGGAGAAGTGTCGATTGCTCCCAGTGTCTCCATGCTCCCTGTTTGGCTGCTTGCAGATATACTTTAATAAAAGGAAGAGGTAGGTTCAGCTTAGGTGGGACTCTGTCCTTTCTTTAGCTAAGTGCTCCTGCTGACTGTGCCATGGGGAGGTGGGTGGCAGGCACCACACTTCTCCAGCTCACTGGGTTCATACAAATCAAAACCACCTCCTGTGGAAATTGGGAATGCCACCCAGATATAGAGGGACAGAAAAATATTGTTTGTGGTGAACCCACCACTGACGAACTGAAGACTTGGACTGATCCAGTGAGATGTCGCTGGATGCACGGGTGGTGAGAACCTTTTCTCTTTATCTTTCTCTCTCTCTCTTTCTTACTCACTCTCTCACTCCTCCTCTCTTTTCCTCTTTTCTATTAACTCTTTATTCCTTTTCCTCAAATTTTAGATGCGCTGTAAATTAATCAGTTACAAAAATAACATCTTTATCCATACCATTTGGTGATTGTTTCATTATGGACAACTCATAAATTGGTTTGTTATTGTTCCTTGGAGTCATCACCATGACTCTGCCACCCTGGCAGCCCTGCCGTGCAGGGACAGTCCCTTTGGGGGATCACAAAGGTTCACCAGCCACGTTGTCCACTGAGTAGGATGAGACAAGTTTCTGACTCAAAACATTTAGAAAGGAGTCCTCTTCACCTCACATAAGCCCTAAACTCAAATAAGAAAGCTAGGTACTTATCTAATAAAAGTCCTCTCACACAAACCCATGTGTCAGGGACAGGAGAAAAGAATTGCATTTGAACTTTGTTAATTTTGGAGAGCTTATCCAACTAAAGGAAGGAAAGAATCCAACACTAATTATGTGACATTGTGCGTTCAGCCTGCAATGAAAATTTTCCATCAATATAAATTAATTTATGAATATAAAATAATCTGAGTGGAAAAAATTCATCTCCTTACCTCAGAAAACTCCACAATCAAAATCTGCAATATAAAAAGTCTAAAAACCATTCGAAATAAGCATTTAAATATTACATAGAGTGTATTACTGTTGAATTTTTAAAGTCAATATAGCTTCAAAACACTTTTAGGAGCAAAATTACAAAGTGAATCTTAGGAAAAATAAAGAAATAAGTTGCCAAATGTGAATAAAACATTATCAGTATTGATAAATAGCATCAAAAAGGCATGTCTGAGGAAGCATTTTTTAGACTCTAGAAAGAAGAACCCCATAATTCAGACATAATATATTTGGTTCTACTCATTTGGTTAATTTCTGTGAGATTTGTAGGGTCACTTGAGCATCACTTTTCCCAAACTAACAGACACAAACTAGGACAATCCAGTGTAGCAACAGTATTTCTACAGTGTTGCTTTAACAATTTTTTTAAAAATAGTATATTCTGTAGAAGCTTTGAGCTTTTTTCTTTTTTCTTTTTTCTTTTTTTTTTAATTATTTCTATGTAACTATTTCTATCTAGTAACTATATAACTATTTCTATCTATAAGATATCACTCCCCCACTCCCACCCAGTCATATCCTCATGTGGCATGTTGTTTTGGCACATGATGTAACAGACAATGAACAAGAACTTAGTTTTCTTATGAATGACTGGGCAGAGGTGGAGGCAGAGGGAAGGGAAGGTGGACCGGCTGCTGAGCACCAAATAGTGTTTTGTTCACATTTTTCTATCAAGCTTTTAACTTTGTATTCAACTCCAAATTGTTTCTCAGGATGTAGCTACATGGATTTACCAACATCCCTGTTTACAGAAGCAGACGTGGTGAGGTTCTTCATAGATGCAAAATTTAACAAGGTGATACATGAAAGACTCCCCAAGGTGGTAATGTACTTGGGGTTTGTCCATGGGCTATCGGGTCAGTATAGGGGCAATTCGATGCAAGTAGCTGGGCAATAACAAAATCAGTCAGGTAGTTAATAAAAGGGGAAGAAAATTTTTGGTGGGAAAGGAAATGCCTGCTTATTTCTATGCTTCAGCCTCTTCCTAGGAGTCTGTACAGACAAAGCTGTGAAAATACAATCGTCAAAAGCTTCAGCAATTCATAGCAGTTTGGGGATGTTGTGGTGAGAGAATCTGTTCAATAGCATTATCTTTACTCTGTAAATGGGAGGCAGAGACATGGATCTGCTCAATGTTATATAATGAAAGTGCTATTGAATTAAGGAAATGAAGACCAGTCTCCTGAGGGCAAGTCCAGCATCTGACCTACAAGTGGTTGGTTTTTTTTCAGAGAACATTTTCTTTCACTGCTTCTGCCTTGTTTACTGCCTGTGACAACTTATTACACCTCCTATGCCAGATCAGTGAGCAATTCTGGGAATCTGAATGTTGCCTTTGTAGATGGAATGTGGATTTTTGCACACAACTTCCTCATTTTTGGAAAAGTATGATGAAGAAACTAAAAATGTCCAATAGGTGACACAATTAGCACTTCCACTCAGGTCTTCAGCTGGGTGAGAGGGACCTTTAGTTCCATCAGCTGAACCTCTTCTAGTGTAGGAAATGGAATGAAGTGTAATCTCTAGTTTGTGCTGAGAGCTGCAGACAGAAGGTTTCAGTGATATGTCAGGAAGGCCATGAATCTTTGTCCATTTTTTAAACAGAATAAGAACTAATTGCTCAGGTTAATATTGATTCCCTTTATTTGCTTTTCCTTTATAATGTTTTATAAATAGAAATTATTGCACTTCTCATTATCCCTACGTACAGCTATTGTACAGGTGTTTCTAACTAGCAGACAAATGCATGGTGACAGGTTTTTTTTTACATTTATCCATGTGAATGTTCTGCCAATTTTTTGTTTGTCTGGGGTTTTTTAGTGAGGTTTTGTTTGATTGTTTTTCTATATTGTTCCTGCTCTAAATGACACCTATCCTGACAGCAGGACAAATATTCTTTCAAGAGTCTTCCTTCAATTTTTGATCTGCTCTCTATTCATATGGTTTTAATTTTTTCTTCTTGGTACCCCTTCTCTACCTCTCCTGAACAGGCTTCATCTGCCACTTTTTCTGTCTTCATGAGATTTCTCACTTACTCTTCATACTGAAGTTTATCACCTAATTTCATTTTTCTTTCTTTTTATCCCAGTTTTTTATTCATACAGTCACAGTTACATCTCACATTATTCCTTGTCACAGTGGTCCCTGGTTCCCATCTTATGTCCTCCTTCACCACTGTTCCTTGCAGTCATCTTTCAGGGTCCAGTCTTTTCCCATCTCTTTCCTCATGCTTGCAAGAAAGAATCCTGAACTCCTCAGTTCCGATCTTTAGTATCTGTGTCTCAAGATCTAGGAGCTTTGCTCAGCCAGGCTCCTCTCCCTTGCCTCTTGAGAGTCTTGGGCTATTTCTGGAATGTTCACACATTTCTTTCTGGATTAAGTGAAGGTGGCCCATCCATCTGTGTCTCTGCCCATTGGATGGTAGTCGGCATACTGATTGGACGGAGGCCATCAGCATGTGACATGTCATCATATTATAATCATAATGAGAACCTCTGAGTGCCAGATGGTCCACCTCTGTTGAGTCTTGACCAGCTTCTGTAGGATGACATCAGGCGTAATTGACAGGGATGGATGAACATGCCTTGCTGCTGAGTTCACAAGCCAGGCAAGGCCGTTTGACAAGCTAACCTTCACTTAAGGTCCATGTTTGGTCACTGGCGTAGAGGTTAATGGGTTTAGCAAAGCAGTGGCAACAGTCCTTCTCCAGCTTCTGTAGGATCGACAACCAGGATGTCCCCTCAAAGATCTTTTCCAGTCACATGGAGGGACAGCATCATCA